>JAWNMF010000401.1:0-117085 GCA_035044305.1 Drosophila nigritarsus | reverse complement strand
ATAATAATGAACGTATTTAAAAAAATAACTGCAATAAATCGATTCGTTTTAAATAAAAATCGTATAATACGGGGCTAAGACCATAAGGCTCCAAAAAAAGGGGGTAAAACTTACAAACCATTATCGCTCATAGCTATAAGCAAAATCTATACAGATCTCAAAAAATAAAAGGTGTTCCCAAAGAGAAAACACTCAACCGCTAATGTATACAAAACAGAATGATAATTAAAAATTATAGCAAAGGCAATTTTATAGCAATTATGTGCTAAAACTTTATTCGTTTACAAAGAATAACACTATTTTGAGAATTTTTTTAAACAATTTTAAAAATAAATATCTACCCTAAGTGTTCAGCCACCCCATTAAACAACATAATAAACTCTTCAGTCAACAAACCTACACAAAGGCTAAAAAGTATATTTACAATTATGGCCTTTTTTAGCACAAAACAGTGACTCTTAAACATGGTTAAACCGAAGGAGCAATAGAAAAACTTAACGGGGTCACACCAGCCTTTTGTTTAGTAATTGATTGAATAATAAATAATAAGCAAAAGTCCCCTGCTGCGCTGGAGGAACCTCCGCATATTTGTATAAGGGGCTTCACTCCGCACTCGCTCCGCAGCGTCTTACCCTCCCATTCTCCAAAGCTCCGGCTCCTACATCACATGTCGGGCGTTTTGCGTATTTACTAACCATTCATTATAAATTTACTAACAACTTAACTAACGTTATTTAGCATACTTACACAATGGAAAACGCGGATTCGGCTCACGACGCACCAATTTCGCGTTGAAACCGGAGGCGTTTGGCGCTTGATTTTGCGACAGAGGAAATGGCAGAAAATTGGGCTGTCGAAGGAGGTTTGCTTGCTGCGTCGAAAAAGTGCAAAATATGACGCTAAAGCGGGGCGGAAAAATAGGCAAATTGTGCGCATTTTCGTGCAATTGTAGGTGGAGGGATCGCGATCTGGTACTTGGTTTGAAGGATCGCATTTATCTGGCGATTTCGATTTCTTACAGCTTTTGCCGTTTGGAATCGATTTGAAGCAGCGAGCGACGAATATTTAGATGGCACTTCAACAGTCTGTTTATCCAACACTACAATAGCCGACTGTTTTTCTTTCTGCCGTGAAAGTGTAGTTGGTCATTTTTTGGAGAGGCGTGAACTAACTAAATTGGCGGGCCAGGTGTTGTCGTCCAAATTTTCCGATGAATGGCAAGAAGGCGCGCTTGCAGCTGAAGATTTGCTTCCATTAATTGTCAAGCATGTCGCTCCAAGCTCAATAATTCACACAGATGCATGGCGTGCATACCTGCGGCTGCCGGAGTTTGGTTTTGTTTACAAAATTGTGAATCACATCCGATGAAATCACTTTGTTGCGGTAGATGGAACTCATACGCAACGTATTGAGTCGTCGTAGCGTCCGATAAAAGATTATTTTCGCGGTCGGCGAGTGCCACACGATAAATTTGCCGATGCAATTGTTGAATATGCTTGGCGAAGGAATTGTAAAAAAAGTAATATTGACACTTTCGACGATTTTTTGCGAATTGTCCGCAATTTTTACGGTGCAATACGCATGGACAATTAAAAGATTGTAAGTGTTTTTTTACTAATTCTAATAATTTTATTTCATCTAACATTATGATTTTGCGCGATTTGGTCCTAAATATTTGGTCTTATTTTATTATTGAGGGGGAGGGGGGGGGGGGTCATTAGTCCAGAATGCCAATAAATATGAATGTGCCAATTCAAACTTAGTTTTTATTGACATAAAGGAAAGGTTTTGGATTTAAGCGTAAGAAATATAAAAGATTTTGATGATGAGAGTGTAAGCGTTGACTTAGAATTTAGGCTTAGTCTTATTCTAAGCTTAAGTTTATGAATAGAGTTGAATAAGGCTGTGCTAGACAAAGCAGAACGGAGCAGCAAAAATGTTATCTTAAAATACCGTAACTCTATGCAAAAATTTTCGTTATGAGCTTGAGACGCAAAGTTGGAGTTTTTTGCATCAATTCCTAACTTTAAAAACAGCAGGAAGTCGCTATGATCTCCAAAGAGATGAAATTATAGTGCATATATAACATTTTCCAAAATTTGCACGCAACTTTGATTTTGAATATAAGCCCACTGAACTAAAAAAATTTTTTGCATTGAAAAGGGACGCAAAACTAGTTGAATGTAACTGTAAAAAAAAAAAAATTTGAAGGCCTAAGCATGCTAAAAAACAACCGTTCCGCCCCACTGTTGATTAAAAGCTTAAAATTTTTTTTTACCGACGTTTCAATTTAAATAAGATGAATGGGATTTATTCAAACCACTCACTTCACTTTTTATTTACATATATATATATTTATTTACAAAGAAAAATATTAAAAAAAAAAGGTCAAAGAAAAGTTAAAAGTGCATGGACGATGAAAATTTTTTTTCTGTTAACGGAATTAAATTTTGTTTTATCACGGTGATAGCACTATTATTATGATTACTATGAATGTTTGGTTTTGAAAAGCGTATTTAATTGCCGGTCTCAGTCAAAAATTAAGGAAAAAAGAGAGTTGTTGTGTCAGCAAATTTGCTCGGCTACACTACACAATAAAATAACAAAACAAAAATTGCTTCCACTTTACAATGTGTTTGTTTTGCGTATTTTGTGGTTTTTTTTCTTCTTTCCTAGTTTTTGCTATGTAAAAGTAAACACACAGAAGCTTTTAAAGTCAATTTTTTTTAATGACTTTTAAAGTTAACAAAAGTGAATGGTTTTTGCTATTCAAAAAAAAAATACAAGGTGAATAAATTATAGTAATAATTAAGTCTTTCTATTTTGCAATTTTGAAACTAAACAAAAATTATTTATTGGGCAGTAAAAATACGACGGACAGTGCATGTTTTACCACGACTCGATGGTAAACAATTTTTGGGGAAAGTAAAATTTTACTTTTTATTTTATCTTTTTGCCTTCAGCTCAAATCCCTCCAGCTAATCCCACTACGGTTTTGATAACAGCAATTAAGTAGAAATATAGCTGAATTTTTTTGCTGTTTACTCCTCTAAAGCTAGTCAGAGCTGTGTGGTCTATCGAATTTTCTTTTTTTTTTTTTTTTTTTAGTGGATTTCAAAAGCTTCAGATTATTTATCTCCTTCCATCTCCTTCTATTTATCTCCCTCCTTCTCCTTTTATTATTCCAGAGTCCTATTCTCTGGCAACTTTTAAATTCAGTCTTTTCATCTTTTTAATCCTTTCTGGGCTTCCAAATGTCACCAAAGATAAAATTGAACATTACTAAGTGCATGAGTCGTCAAAGTTTTATGTTAGAAGAAGTAGTGTTGCCAAATGATTTGCCTATTACGCGCGCGTATGACATTTGGCAAAATAACACTTGCTTTGTGAAAATATTAAATTTTTGCGATAAACTCATCGATCCATGGTTCCGTTTTAAAAAAAAGCACAAAGACTTATCAATCCCTAGAAAATTTATAGTCTTTCAAGAGTCATTTCGCAAAAAAAAGTCAATAAGCATATTCTATTATTGTTATTTAGTGTTCCATTTAGGGGACTAATAGCCTAAATCGAAAAAACATTATGAATTTTCAAGAAAACATAAGACTATCTGTTTAATGAAGCAAAACATTGTTAGTATTATCAAATCATTATAATCTGAGTACAATATTAAAATGTTTACTTATAATTGAAAGTATATTTAAAAATGTAGAGGCAAAAATATAGTAATAGGCAAAGCATTTCGAAATTGCCAAGATTTGCCTGTGTAAAGGCGAACAATCTTGGTAAGGCAAAAGTCGAATTTCTTTGCCCAAAAAGCGAGTTAAAAAATCAAAAAGAAAGCATAACCAAATGAATTGAAGGGTCACAGGGTAAGCGTATTGGTAAGTAAAAAATTAAAAAAAATTTTTTTCAAAAAATTAAAAACCGGCGGAGGAGAGGGGGGAATTGAGGGACAAAACAATTTTCCAATGGTTAAAACACGAAAAATTTATGAGCAATGTTTAGAAAATAATTATTTTATCAAAATTTCAATTATATATTCAATTAGGTATACGTATAAAATGAAAAACAATGTTCTGTAGCTTATAAATGGCCTTTGTAAAGTTTAAGTGAATAATTTTGTAATTAATGTATAAAAAAATACGTAAAGGAGGGAAAAATTAGAGAAATGGTATAAAAGGAATAAAAAGAAAAAGATATCTTTCTTTGTTAAGTTTATACAAACACATGTTCTCTCTCTCCTCTCTCTCTCTCTCTCTCTCTCTCTCTCTCTCTCTCTCTCTCTCTCTCTCTCTCTCTCTCTCTCTCTCTCTCTCTCTGTCCTTGACTGTAGACGTTGAGCATTTTTCCTTTTAACTTTTTGCCCCTTTTTTCTTTTGTTAACAATGGGCAAAAAAGTAGTTGGAAGGACAAAGAAGTAATTTTGCTCCTATCCCTTTGCCCCCCTCAAAACAACGTTTTGTTTTCCCCTAATACAAAGGAGATGGCCGACTGCTTTGTCCTCATTATCAAAATGGCAAATAAATCCATCCCTCCCTTTTCTTTTTTTGTACAAGAAATTCCAACCCCCATTTTTTGATGTGGGGGTCTAAAGATCAATCTTGGGTTGCCCAGTAACTTGGGCGACTCGGCTACAAATTACGCCACCCATCCACCCTTTTTTTCCTTTCAATTTTTTTACATCCATTTATAACATTCTTTTTCACTGTTTTTGAATTTCTTTATTGCTTTGTTTTAAAAACATTTATCAACTTTTCATAATAAACTTGTAATCCAAACACCCTTGCTTTTACAATTACAAAAGCATTCTAGTTTTTCTCAATCTACAAAAAATTAAAAAATCAAATCAGCATTTTGTTATGGCAGATAGAGCACAGAGAGACATTCCATGAGCAAAAAAGGGCTTTGTTTGAAAATTTTGCAAGCGATTTAATTCGTCTAATTGCATTTTGAAGAGAAAAAGAATTATTTTGCTAAACGTAAAAAACAAATATTAAAAAATCTCAGCTTTAAGCTAATCTCTTTTTTTTTTGGTTTCCAGAAAAGTCTTTTATGCAATTTATTTCTAAATAAAATTGGAAAATTTTTTTTATTGTAACTATAAATACAAATGCTATTTTTGAGTAAAAAAACCAGAAAAGAAGTCAGCAAGGCATGAATAAATAATACAAAACATTTTGCAAACAATTTTTTATTCCTATGTCTTTCTTATTAAAATTTGTAAAAAAAAATAGTAAAGTTTCAAGTGAATGTTTGCATGTTTTATAAGTAAAATGTAATAGACAAATACCATTTTGCGCCAGCAAATCTAAAAATAAACTCGCAAATCGGCAAATGGGATTTTCAAGTTTTTTTATCACTTCAAAACAAACAAAGAAAATATGTATACGCCTTGGCTTTTATCTAAGTGATAGTACTAACATATTCCTAAGCACAACTGATATAAAGCCAATAACTAAGGCTCAAGCCGAAAAAAAAAACTAAAGCTCAAGCCTAAACTAAAGCCTTAGCCTAAATCCTAGTCTTGAACCTTAGCTTAAGCTTAAGACTTAGCCTAAACCTAGCCTATGCATAGTTTGAGCTAAAAACTAAAAATTATGTCAAAAAATTTGGTTAGCAAATTCTAAATAGCAAAAAAAAGTAGTGACGCGCAAAAATGGGAAAAAAAAAACCAAAATTACCATACAAAAAATAATGGGCAAAAATTTTCATAAACGCAGCGTATTTTAGACATAAAAATCTTATTTTTTGTCCTTTAGCGTTATTGTAGTGGTAGCCAGGAATAATTATATTGTATATATTGTGTGTAGCACAAGTATTTGTATTTACAGTTTATATATTATACATAATAATATATTATACATGAACCACTGCGCCTTTGCCCTTTCTCGAAGAGGGCAACTTATTTTCAAGCCTTTCTCCTTTTCTCAATTTCCATTAAGAAAAGATAAGACTGACTCTTAAAAGAGAGAGAATGACGGTAATATAGTTCGTTAGGATAATGAGTACAAAAAAAAAACAAAAACAGGTTGTAAAAATTCCAATTAATTTACGAATAAGAATCAACGTTTTTCCAATGCATTTTTGGTTGATCATCCGTTGATTGCAACAGATTCTTCCTTTTTCTTTAAATTAATTGGTGTTTTTTAAGAACCTGTAAAGTACAGTCAAACCTCTCTATTAAAAATAGATAATATATATGAAAATAATTTTAAACTTTTAATACAATTCATTTAACAAAATTAAAAAATAGCAGACAAAATTTGTTAAGAAACTTTTAAAGAAGTAATCAAATAACATAAATTATAAAACAAATATAAATTTGGACAAAAAAAAATGGTAAATTAATACATCGCACCACAATTAATTAAATTAAATTCAATGGCTCCATTATTTTATAGAAATGAATATAACATAATATGCTCATAAACATTACTTTAATTGTTTTTTTTTTTGAACAGAAAATCATTTCTAATTGAATGACCAAAAAACATTGAGAGATGTTGACATAACAAAAACGTGATAATAATTTTTGGTTGGAAAACTTTTTGGAATTTTATTACATATTGTTTAAAGTCTATTTTTCTAACTATTTCAGCTGTTTTTATTTTCAACTTTGTTTTTTGATCTTAGATCAATTACACACACAGACAATTGGAAAAATGATTATTAATTTTTTTAATTTAAAGGTTAGAGGCAGGCTTAAGTTGATGTCTTATTCTGCGATTCCAATCAATTTTACGTACAGAACAATTTATGTATCAAGTTGTATAAATATTGGCAATTTTTCTGAGTCCAGCTTAAAAAATCTACAAATTTGTGAGGGAAAATATCACACAAGTAACATATGTATGTTTCCTTACACCGAAACTCACTATTGATAACGGCAACAAATGATAAAATTCCAAGTCACATTTCGATTATTTTTTTTCTTTTTTTAAGCTCATGAATTAAGCATCATCCACGCCGTGTTCAACACCCTACCGGAATATGGATGGGGGGGGGGGGGGGCATTGCTCTGTCAACAATAATTAATAAACTTCTTTGTCTAGATTGCCCATTTGATTGGTTTTTAACCGAATTTTTAATCCCGCCATGTGTAATTCTATAGCTGGTTCTGAACATTTTAAAATACCAAACTGTTTTCATGCTGAACCGGAATTGTGCAACAAATTCAAAAGTTGTAAAATTTTACACATTTTTCAGTGCTTGTGTTACAGCAGTGAGTAATTATATATTTGCTGGCATTTGCCTTCCGCATTTACTCATAATTAAGTGTTGGTTTAATTTGAACTCGATATATATATATATATATATACTGTGTTGAATTGTAAAAGAACTTATTGCATTCATTTGTGAAATAATCAATCCATTATAATCTGCATTAAAATTATGTATAAGCGACTGCTTCATTTAAAAAATGGCTCAATCGACGTATGAAATCAATCAAATACATAAATGATTACAATCACATAGTAAAAAATGAAACATTTTGACACAGTAAAAAAATGTTTTTTTTTTCGAATGGGTCTAAATTAAATTACATTTTTGCAATTAGTCACATTTTCTACGACACTCACATAGTGCCAAGCTGGCTATCACCAAAAAAAAAATTAACAGACGTCGAATGGTGTGCTATAATAGAAAGACGAGCCATATAGAACAGACATGTGGTTTTTTTTTCGAGTAAATAAAAAAAGTTGGAAAGAAAAGACCACTGTGACGACAATTGCTCGTCTGACGTCACACCGTTTTTTTTTTGCGGGCCAATTTAGAATATATTATTTTGAAAAAAAGTGAATAGATAAATAAATGAAGCGAATGTTTATATGGTTAGTTAAGTTAATATATAAAGCATTTGTAGTTATACGTTTTATTAATAGTTTTAGTAAAATTTTTAGTTATTTTGAAAAACCAAAATTTAAAAAAGTTTTTTACGCAAAAATAATTGGGTTACTGCACAATCAGTGCAATATTCTTACGCTTTCGTCGCAAAAAGCACAGAGAAAAAAAGAAATTGGCGCAATGGTCCTTATAAAAGCTCTTCAACAACCACAAAGATAGGTTACCGTATTTCCTCAAATAAAAGCTCTAAATCTTCTATATTTTTCAACTTTGTCAAATTTCAAACATTTTTGCTATATATGTAAATTGGTACCCGTGTGATGGCTATTGGGAGGGAACTACTAATAGAAGAATTGCAATATGGTCGATTAAAAATGATTACTATAAAGTATGTTTTTTTTTAGACGTTTATCGAACTCAATATAAAACATTTAAAAATTTTATTTAATTTTAAATTGAAAATTTAAATTTACTTAAAAGACGTATGCAAATGCGTGAGCCATTTTTGCTAAAGTTTTCTGCTGACCACCTTTTTATTTCCTTTTGTTTCTTTTGTCTTTTTTTTTCCTGTCTTGTGTGTTTTTGTGTTTTGTTTATCAAAATTTTTTGAGTCAACAAAAAATGCGCCAATTCAAAATTAAGTTTTTTTGAAAAATTTAATTTCTCAATAATAATTTTTCTTTTTGTCGTTGCTGTCTGATGGTCAGCAGAAATGGCTCACGCATTTGCATGCGTCCTTTAATTAAAATTATAAGAGAAACCGTTTAAATTCACAAAATTGTACAGACCTTTTTAAATTCTTCGTTTTTTAAAGGTATCTTTCTTAAAATGGTGTAATCCCTGAACAGAATTGAAAAAAGTCACAACCAAAAAAAAATATTTGGACAGATCTGCTTAAAATATGGAAAATATTTAAACAGAACCTAAAATCCGATATAACGCAGTTATCTATCTATTCTTATAAACTCCCCTACAGTCAAATAACATAAAAGTTTTACACATATCTTAGTCAGAAAAAAAAGTTTGACTTAAGGCCGGTTATTCTGATTTTGCCATCCAAAATCATAATTAAAAAATTTTTTTGTTATGTTTATTGGAAATTAGTCATAATGCACCGTATCTATGTCCGGGAAACAATATACTGTAGCAATTGTTTTGATTTTATAATTTTACATCTTTTTGTCGTCGCCGTTTTGTTTGTTGTTTTTTGGTCCGTTTTTTTAGGATTGAACTTTTTTGTCCGGTGCCTCTGTTCTTTTTTGTCTGTGCAATTTTTTGTCTGCCTAAATCATAGAAATACTTGTGCTAAATCTAAGGTCCGACTTATTGCTCGTTTACCGGCAAGGTTTGTATCGTCCATTTTAAACGTCTTGAGCAATTTTTGGTTAATTTTTTGACTATTCACTCGTCAAAGAGTTTGCTCAGACTGAAAAATGACTTTGCTGCTAGCTCAAAATACTATTAATCCATTTGCACTGAAGGTTCGGCCCAGTTTTTTCGTAAACGTATAATAAGTGTGAAGTCATTTTTGAGGCCAAAAACATTTATTTCTTAAAAAAAATTGACATTTCTTTAATTACAGCCAGAAAAATTATTATACAATTTTTGCAAAGTATTGAATAGCATAATAAATGAATGACAAACTCAAAAACGAATTAAAATCTAAAAATTTGGTTCAATTTCTTGTGCTGACAACTTTTGGCGCTAATCGCTTCGCTAATGTCAACCAAAGTGCCCTGGAATCGGACTTCAATAAAGATGGAGTCAGGCGAATCCTTGCAGGTAAGCCGATAGCCAATGTGCTGACCTTGTTCAATACGCATTTTGCCTAGGCCCAAATCCTCGCGAAAGCGCACGTTGTAGAGTCGAGCCTCATAGTCTAAATTTTTGTTTACTAGAAATTAAGTTCTAATATTCACGGTGTTTCTTAGTCAAATTTAATGCGTATTTTTTTCAGCAAAAACCATAGGAGGCGATTGAGTTGTAAAAAAAACGCCGTTTTTTTAATAAAGTTAATCTTGAAAATCAGCAAAAAAATGTTTCTAATTGTAAAACAATATTATTAAAGGTTTGGCTTCGGATTCAATCCTCCATGGTTCTACTGATAGGCAAACGCACAAAAAGTTTTGCAACCGTTTCCTAAGTATTAAGGCATATTTAAGGCAATTGTAAAAGTATTGAAAACAGCGAAACCTGTCCACTTGCCAGTCCCGATTATAAACAACCCCTCATTGCCACACCCGGCATAAACACCGCCCTGAAAGTCGAGCCGAATCCTCCCGATAACGTTTCCCTCAATTGGACTGTAAATTTGCGGCGCAATCGGCTTTTCGTCTTCCGCTGAGGTGGAATCTGCCTCAACAATCAATGGGCATTTGAGCTCCCAGCCTTGAACCCCATTGTATTGGCTAAAAAATACTCGGGTTTATGAATATTAATTAGCGGCTTAAAAGACCTATCATATTTGAATGGCTCTCCAACAATGGAGTTGTGGCGGTTCGACTCACACAATTGTCCAACACACATGCCTAAATAATATTTAGATTGTTAAAAGATGAGTCTAAATTTTTAATCGTTTATATTGAGCCCTTTATCTTTAGCAAAATTAGACTTTTCTTAAATCTCAATCCAAAGAACAAAGCACGTGGGCAGATTGTCACTTAATCTTCATCTATATTAAGAAGGACAGTCATCTCTAAAAAGGGACAAACGACGATTCGCGGCAACGTCAACTGGCGACAGTCAACTCGCAAAATTTTAGACTTTCAAAATCGATTTGTGACGCATTGAAGTCGCAAATTCAAGTTGAATTATTAAATGTTGAATGTAATTTTTGTTGAACATTTATCGTGACTTAAAAATTGTGACTGCAATTCGATATTGTAAAGTCAAAAATTCGCGAGTTGACTGTCGCGAGTTTGGTTATTTACCTCTAAAAAGCCATACATCAACGTATTGTTTGGCGAAGAAAAAATTATTATTCATTGGAGTCGGAAAGGAGATTCGGCTAAACTACACTAAATGCGCAATATCGAAAAAGTTAAATTTTCTATAACAATTTGAAAAAAAAACTGACAAATAATCGTTGCAGGACCATAGAATAAACTTAACGGCATTTTCCCACTATAAAAAAAAAAAATTTCGAAACTCTAAATTTAATTCCTAGTTTTTTTTTTTAAATGTGACAATACTATAGAGATAAATGAGATTTCGTAATAGTCCTGCAAGGAATATTTTTCCGTTTTGTTGTACCCACAATTTATTAGACAAAAAAGCTCCTCCTCAAAAAAAAAAAAAAAAAAATACCTACAATCAATTAAATGGTAAGTCGGATCAATTGGCTGTCCATTACGGAACAACTCGACGCGAACATAATTTTTAAATCGTCCTGAGCCGGAGCTGCCTTGATAGCATTCCAAATTGCCGGCCACCCCCAACTTCTCGCCAGCCTTTACGACCCCACCATATTTGTATAATTTTACAGTGCTGATCAACGCATAATAGCCTAAAAAATTGTTTGTTAGTCAATTAAGCGCCAAGATTGGTGTTACCTCTCCACTGGCCGGACCCTTGAGGCGCACACCCTGGTCCGCGCATTGTGCATGCAAAGCCCCTCCAAAAGGCTGATGGTAAGAGATTTCACCGTCAAAGGGAGCATAAACGTAGGTGCCTTCGTTGCAGGCCAGCTCCACAGCCTCAAGATACTGATGGTTTTGTCTAAAATATTGAGCAAACACTTTCGGTAAACTTCACATTTTGGTGATTGAAAATCTACCTCCGGCTTTTGTATTCACCGCAAATTCCTTCCGGTGTACACGAGCGGATTTGGTTTTGGAATTGTCGAGCGTCATTACTGCAAATCGTTTTCATGCATCCTAACGAATCGGCGCCTAAAAGCAAAAAGTTGCTGTAAAAAGGAGTTCTATGACAAAAAGGCGTTGAACAAAAAGACGCAAAGACAAAAAAAAAATAACGCTTTTTGTCATTAAACTGAGTCAAAATGGTGATTGTAAGACAAAAAAAAAAACTTTGTCCTGCATATTTTGGTCCGTGCATCTTTATGTTACAGCACAACCCAATAGTCAACCTAATATTAAGACAAAAAGTAGCTAATATCTAAATTTTTTTTTTTAGTAGGAAATGCGTTGAATCAAAATGAATTAGAATAATTTACTTTCAGTGTTTCCTATTGCTTAAATTTAGCCATGCCATCAAAAAAGCTTTTTCGTCGTAAAATTTTGTTTGGACGGACTGTGTAAAATGCGGAAATTAACACTGATTTTGATACTGGAACACATTTTTGATTTGAGCAGTCATTTGTCAGTCATTTGACTAAAAGACGACATTTCGTTTTGCGTATTTTTAGCCAAGCGAACTATTCACCGCAGAACTGCTAGTTTAATATTGAAAGTTACTTTAAGCTTATTTTTTAAAATTACTTTTTTGATTTTAATAATGAAACATCAATTAATGTCATGGAAAATGGGAAAAGAATATTAAAAAGATATTCAGCTTCATTAAAATAATTTATTTGCATTAAAATCCGGCTTCTCGGACAGATTATACAATGAATAATCGGACAGATTATACAATGAATAATCGGACAGATTATACAATGAATAATCGGACAGATTATACAATGAATAATCTGTCCGACAAGAAAGTCTTTAGACCTCGCAGTGCCTTTAGCAACACTTTTCTAAACAAATAACACAGCTAGCGCGCTTTAAGAATATGCTAAGCCTAGTGCCAACTGTAGCAATTACTTATTAAATCATTTACCATTTTGCAGCAATACAATTGCGCACCAAATAAATAGGCACATATAAAAATACGCTTGCATTATTAATATTTTTCTTTTAAAGAATAATAATTATTGAAAATTGGGCAAAACAATTTTGTTGTTTTTATCATTTCACATGTTATCAATCAACCATTTTGTGTTGACCGATAACGGCACTGTTTTAGTAATTATCAATGTTTTTAAAACAAAATAGATCGATAAATTTTCAACAAAGAATTTTTATTATCAAAAATGAGGTTTTTTTTTTGCTTTTTATAGAACAATACAGTTGAAGTAAAACTTGCAAGTTATTAGGTTTTAACGAACACGCAATTCAGGCGAGTAATAAACAAATTATAAAGAGATTTGAGTTGTCAATAACAAAAATGCGCAAATCCGCGCAACATACAAATTGCTTTAAGACATATTACAATGTGCAAGGAACAATTTTTTTTTCTTACTTTTACAGTAATTAATTTTAAATTTTTGGCAAAATTGAACATTTTAAAAGTAGAGGGTTCTCCAAAATATATATCCAGTATAAAGACAGTGTAGTGCAGCTGGATTTTGAATTTGTTTATTGATTATGAGTGGTGTAAAAGAAATATAATAATTATGAATATTTATTATCAGTAAATATTACATTAAAATCCTGCGTTACTGCCACTATCACTTGAGTACCTCTCTCTTCTTTGCAAGCATACATTTTTATAAGACTGCCTGAACTGCGGTTGACCGGATTTTGCCATTCCTACTCAATTTCCTAAAGCGCCTAAAATACTACCTTTATATTACCCCAAATGTCGGGCGTCTTTTACATAAACTTGTTCAGAGCTCCAATTTTGTTGTTTGAAAAAGTTTAATAAAAATTTTAACCTTAAGTTCTTAAAAAATTTGCAGAAACTTTCTTTTTTTTTTACAGTATTCCGTTTCCAGCAGTAAACGAGCCGGTCATTAATTCCTCAGTTTTTGCTGAGCGCATTCAAATTATATGTTAAACCTTTGCCATATTCCCTGAAAAATTATCACCGACGCATTATACTCGAAAGTATTTGTGACTTTGTTTTTAAATATCATTCACATTGTGTCTAAAAAGAGTTCCTTTATACCATATTTCATAAAAATTCCTAAAAACTTTTAAAAATTTGGCTTCAAACACAGGCCCTTAACTTTCTGAAACACAATTGTTAGCAGTGCAAATATTAAATTTAAACATTAGGAAAGTACTGCACCACGCTTCATGTGTAGGCCAGCTAACATAAAAACACTTTACTCCAAAAACAAGACACATTAACAAATTTTTCAGCACCCGGAACACCAGGAAAACCCGGCGAGCCGGGACTGAAAGGCCCAGACGGACAGGACGGCTCAGGCGGAGGGTAAACTTACTGATTAATTTTTCGACTATTTTGAATCAAATCGCAAATTTGTAAAAAATTATACTCGAACCAAAAATTTCATTTTCAGATGCGACCATTGTCCACCACCACGCACTGCTCCAGGCTATTAAACCCTGGGGAATGGAAGAGAGAAAAGTTGGTGGTATGGATCAGCTGTTATTATTTCCCTGTTTATTTCTAGCTTACTGTACCTCTCTTTTCACTCCAAAATCAGAGTGGAAAATGATATCAGTTATTGTATTAGAAATTATTTCTTCTTTCTTTTTGCTTTTTATGTGTGCGCATGTGAACAATGTACATAAATTATAAATTTATTCATAAATTTTTTTTCGTTGACAATATTCTGTTGCGCCACCACCAACGAGAGACAATAATAATTTTTATAACAGTTTCAAAACACACACAGACACATATTGAACCGGTATGAGACGATGTTTACAATTGGAAAAAAAATGAAATAAAATCTTTCAAATATATACAAATATCAACAAAAAAAAAAGAAAAACAGACAATAAGTAATTTTTATGGGAAAATAACAACTTTTCACATTCAGGAACTTCGTGTTAAAACAAAAATTATTTGAATTTTCTTTTGGTAATGTTTCAAAGGAAAACATCTTTATGACTTACGGACATTATCATCAAGTGCCTGAATTCAAATGTGCTATTGACTGAGGGACATTAACCTAATAGACGCTGTGACCCTGGTACATTTTAACAAATTGTCATAGGACAAAAGTCCGGGTGCCTGAAGCCTAAAGTACATTCATAAAATTATAATATCTAGTCAAGACCATTTTTCCCTATTTTTTAGAAAGAATGTCTCCGGAAAACAATATCTTTGTAATGTAATTTTGCCCGACGACTATTTGCCAACACAAAAAATTTTAATCCCTAATTTACCCTTCCTTTCATTCCGCAATGTTTTTTTCATGTGTCCTCACAAAGAATGAATCGCATTAAAAATTTAGAAGAGTAGCAATTGGTGCTAAACCAAAATTGTGCGACTAGTTGTGAGAACATGTTGAAAGACAAGATGTACAACTTCATGGTAATACAAGAGGATTATACATACTAAGTTAATTACGGCATCACAAAAAAGTCAATATCAAAACCGTCTGGTAATACTTATTCGGGGAGTAGAGCTTCCGACTCAGCCGATTTTTCGCTAAGCAGACAATTTGTCGAGTTTAACATAGTAAAACTTTCACAATAATTTGAAGCAAATTAGCAATAATAAGTGCTACCCATGCAAACCGAATATGGACTTTGAGAGAAGTGACATAACAAAAATCTTTACTCCCCGAAGAAAAATATGCGACCTTTTCAGTAATAATAAAATATTAGCAAAAGGAAAGACATGACGTTCTTCACAAAGAACAGCATTAAACAACCAAACTTTGTATCAAAGTTTTTTGTCCGTCACCTAATTACGGCTGTTTGGATGGTCCTGGCACCCAGCCGCTGTTAGTTGGCGGCGAGGATGAGACACTTGGCGGCTCCAACACAATTTCAACATGAGCCGGCCTGTCCAACAAAGTAGAAGACGACTCGGCAAAAACGTTGTCTAACGGCCGGTCCACGTCGGTTGGTGTAATGAGTGGCGAAATCGCCGTTGACGACGTTGCATCAGACAGTGAGCTGAGCGGTGTTTCACGTGTGGAAATATTGAATGATTTGTCCTCATTGTTAGGCTTTTCGTTTGACGAAACGTCTTCACAACTGTCGACATTTTTTTGGTATTGTAAAATCGGCGAAAAGACGATGCTCGGCGTTTGTTTCCCGTGTTTTGGGGTTATGAAATCGGTCTCCGCCTTTTGCCATTCATTATTGCTCGTTTCTGTGGTCTCAAAGCGATTCAATAAAAATGTCTCATTCTTTGCATTCTCTTTGTACCTTCTGGCGTTCTGCAATGGAATATTAACCGACATATCATTGCAGTAGTCGGCATCCTCACAAGTAATTCCTGTGCTACTTTGGCCATCGTTGTTATTGTTGTTTTTAAAGGCAGTTTCCGGGTTGTTTTTTAACTGCAAAAAGTTTTGTAAACGCGTCGGGATAAATCTTTTCTTCCTGCGCTCTTGCTTCTGTTGTCCGTGTTGTGATAGTGAGGAGGAAGGCGAAAACTTGGAAATCTTGCCTTTGTTACTACCACGGTAGTCCTGCAGGTTCTCAAATTCAAGATCGTCATCTTCGATGTTTGTGTGTTGGCAGCAACCGCTGCTGCAAAATCGTGTGAACATAGACGAGCTCAGCACAGTCGTTTCAGTTCTCTCATGCATGGAGTGCAATTGTTGTTCACTGTCTTGACTTTTGAAGCGGAAAAGCGAGTTTCTAGTTAATTGGAGAGACTTGGCGCGTGTCAACCGCCTAAAAGAGTCGTGTTGTGGTGTTGTTCGGCTTTCATAATCGCCGTCGCCTTCCGATATGTCACGTTCCTAAAAACAATTATTAGCTGTAATTTTGATAAAACTATTATTTATTATGTGGTTCACATTAAAAACTGTGCCTGTAATGCCTAAGCCTAAGCCAAAGCCAAAATCTAAGCCTAAGCCTAAGCCTAAGCCTAAGCCTAAACCTAAGGATAAGCCTAATCTTAAGCCTAAGCTTAAGCCTTAGACTAAACCAAAAATTTAAGTCAAACCATCAACTTAAAATTAAAGCTTAAGCCTAAAGTTAAAGCATAGCTTAAGCCTTGGTCAAAGTTAAAGTATTATTTGCAAAATATAAACCTAAATTAAAACTAAAAATAAAGCTTTATTTTTATCGGTGTTGTCAATTGCTACCGATTTAATTTATACCGGCTAAAAAACTTAATACCAGTAGCCAAAACTGTTGGATGTAAATCAGACAAAATTCTTCGTTAAAAGTATAAGGCAACAAAAACAAATGGAAACTTGGAAGTTTTTATAAATTGGATTGAAACATGGTATTGAACACAATAAAATAGTGTTTTACTAATTTCCCTGTTAAAATGAATTCCATGTTATAAAAGACCGGTATAAAGTGATAACAATTCAGCCCGTTTGATATTGGTCGTTGGTATGAGGAATCATTTGGTAGCATTTGACAACACTTGTTGTAAGCTGTTGACAAAAAGATGTACTAGCCTAAGCCTTAGTCAAAGCCTAAGCCTTAGTCAAAGCCTAAGCCTAAGCCTCTACATTGTTAACAAAATAAAAACTTTAATGAAATTAACCGTGCATATTTTAATCATTACACCAAAAAGAAAGCTAACCGTCGCCCTTTCAAGACATTGCAACAAGTGATGGTGTTGAATTTCAAAAATGTCCTCGTCCTTCAACGAGTCCAAACTCAGCAAGCCTTGCTCAAAAGCGTGCATTCGTTGTTCGTGCGCTTTTTTCTTCGAGTAAAGCGCTTGCCCAGAGGCGTTCTTAACAATTCGTATCCTTGCCAAACGCGCTTTCTAAAAATTTGCATTCGTAACGTTTTTACAAAAAATATTTTAAAATTTAACAACCTTTTGCGCCTTTCGTTTGTCGGCGCGTTGATTCTGATGGTATATGCGCGAGAAATTGCTGACAATAACCTTAAAGTATAACAAAATTTAAAAGTATGTGTCGTGGTTGGCACAAAAATCCAAACTTTTTCTCAATTTTATTTTGGTCCTAGCACCATTTTCCTGCGCCAAAATCAAATCTTCAAAAAAAAAAACCCAAATATTAAAAATGTCTTTTTTTTCTTCGGGTTTTTCTCCACTCTCTTGTCTCTGAGTGTGGCTTGGCTCTTTTCGGTCCTTTGCTTTGGCTCCGCCTGCGTTTGTGCTTCCCTAACTGCTGCGTCTGCTCTGGGTTCCCGTTAGACTCCCTTTTTTTCAGGTCATTTTTTCATTATTTATTTCCTTTGTTTAATTGTTATTCGTTTACTTTTTACTAGTTAAGGGCATCATATAAATTATTTATTATTTAACTCGCTTTTTAATTAGCACAGTATGTATGAATTTCAGCGGCTTTTATGTACGACAGAAAAAGGAATATCAAATGAGAATGATGACTAATATAAAATGTTCCTTCCCATATATCAAATATTTATTAGGGTTTATTAAGTGGTTTTTTCTCCTTAAAATCTTGACTGATTAGACTTTCCCTTTGTTTAATGTTGTTTTGGACTAGGACAGTGTTCCGCGAAGAGAACTTGCAGCTGAGAAGGAGGACATTATGCTTGCCTTGACTATACGATTAGAACTATTTTTGATTTAACTATTGCACACTTTAAAATTCAAAAAAAAAAAATTCACAAAAAGACTTACGGGAACAGGCAGCGCAATGACCAACACACCGCTGAGTGAGCAAACTCCACCAACGATCTTGCCGATCACAGTCGAAGGAACAAAGTCGCCGTAACCGAGTGTTGTCAACGTAACGATTGTATACCAAAAGGCGGCGGGGATAGAGGTAAACTTGGTGTCTTGCACCTTCTTCTCGGCGTAATACATAATAGTGGCAAAAATAATGATTGCCATGGCCAATGAAAACACCAAAAAGCCGAGCTCCGACGCACACGACTTGAGAGTGTAGCCGAGAATGCGTAGACCTTGGGAATGGCGTGAAAACTTGAAGACGCGAAAGACGCGCTAAAAAAAACAGTTAGAATAGATTGTTGGATTTTAAAGTTCCCAAATTCATCAAAATGCAGTTTTTTGGCGGCGTAGCTTCAGCGACAATTTTATATTTATTTGGCGCCGCACCATATTTTACATTTAATGGTACTACAGTTTCGGCGCCAATCTTACTATTCGGCGACAATTTTATATTTATTTGCCGTCGTAGTGTTTTTAAATATAGAAGCTTTAAAAAAATCATTTTGTCTCGAAACAAACTTAAACACTGCTCCCAATTAAATAAAAATTGACTAATTACAGTCTAATGACTCGTAATCAATTGTTTGTTTATGTTTGAACGTTATCCTCTGTATATAACTTTAAAAAATAATGCTTATAATAAAATTATACTCTACAAATATGAAAATCAAACTAAGCAGAAAAATATTAAAGATATTACATAAAAATGGTTTTTGACTTTAGCTCGTATTATTCAATATTTATAAACACAAAAAAGGTTATTTAAAAAAAAAAACTTACAAATACTCGTAATGTAACAAATGCGCCGCTGACATCCTAAAAATTTCGTTTTGTACTGCAAACGCTTAGGTGTCAAATATTAAAATGATAAAATACCTTATTTTCCTGCAGTCCCAACCCCACATAATAAGGAAGTATAGCGACAACGTCAATCACCGACATAATTGACCTGAAATTAAACGCGTTTCCATTATTTTACTTCCTAAAAAACCTGCTACCGTATTTTCTCTAATAGGAGCCGCTCCAATTTGAAAAATAAAAGCTTCTCTTTCTACTAGAAATTCCTCTTTAAATCAATTACCCATTGTTGAGTAATTCAAAAATTCGGAGTTCCAACACTGATTTTCGGGCTCCAATTACTGTTTTGTGATCAAAAAATGCATTTAATTAATTAAAGGGTCCAAATTATTGAAGATTATATTAATATGTAAACTAAATCATGCAGCAACAAAATTTAAAATATGCTAAAATAATGTCATCAAAAAATAAAAGTCTCTTTCCCCCCATCTAATATGTAAAAGTCCTCTTCCAACAGAAGTACCATTGTTTGGGATAATTGAGAAATAAAAGCCCCCCGGGCTTAGGCATTAGAGAAAATACGGTATTTTTTAAAATAATAAACAATGTCGACCCGTACCTGACAAATTTGCAACGATCCGGCGCCGCATACAATCTGAGCAAGTATTCAACGGTAAAAATTATCACACACGCTGTGTCCAGCACAAAGAACTAAAATTATTGCGTTTTTACAACGAGCAAATAACATTGAAAGCCTTTGCCAATTCTTGACATACTTTAACCGCTTTTTTTTTTATTTTTATAATCGTCCAAATTCCTTATATAACAAATAATTTTTATTTCCTGGCAGAATATCCCACCAAGAGACCAAAGCAAAACTACCCAAAAAACTTAACTTATATATAAAACATAATTTTTTGTTATTAAAAATTATTGTATAAATAAAAGTTTGTCTCGTCACAATAGCGGTGATACTAAATTATTTTTGCTATTTTTATAATTTTTTGAATATTTGTTTCATTCTTATCTATGTTACTATGCTATTGCTCATAAACAGCTTTCAACTATCACGCACAAAGACGGCGGTAACGTCTGCGATATCTTTGCACAATAAAAATTTTTAAAAATATACAAAATTCTGTCTTTAAATCTGACAACGAAAGTTGCGTAATATTCCTGGTATAAATTAGCCATTGTTAAAAACCAACTTTAACTAATCAAATTTTTTGGCAAACGAACAAAAAAACGCCAGACCAAAAAACGCATGCAGACAAAAACACGGGAAACGCTATGTTTAAAAAATAAAAAATAATTATAAATTTTAAAAAGGAATAAATTTTTTAATAATTTTTAAATAAAAAAGATACGGTACATTGTCAGAAAAAAATAAAAAATAATTATAAATTTTAAAAAGGAATAAATTTTTTAATAATTTTTAAATAAAAAAGATACGGTACATTGTAAGAAAAAAATTAAAAAAAAATATTTCTATTGCATTAATTTTCGTCATTGAATTTGGCGTCATTTTGCTCCTGAGAGCCAAATTTCTTAAATGCTTGAGTTCATTTACCTGTCGTTCATACAAATCTCCGCACGTAATTGCCAAATTGTCCGACAAATACTTGCAAGGAATCGTTTCGATTATATTGCACAACACCGAAAGCGCAATAAAAAATCCCGTAACATAATAAAATACCAACGCCACAGACGAACAGTGCGGATTCTCAAAAGCCGCCCACATTTTTTGCTAAATGAAAATGGCACTATTTAGATATGTATGCTGGGGTGAATATAGTTAAAATATTTTAACGATAGATTGCGGAAAGTGTAGTAAGAAATTTTTATTGGAAATACCGGCAAAAAATTAGCGTGCAACAACAAAATGCTGGAGCTAACAATAATCAACAACAAAAAGGTTCTTGAAATAAACAACAATCGGAGATTCGAAATAATGTTTACAGTAAAAATCATACGAAACTATGCTTAAGGTAAAAAATTGAGCAGATTTTGGCACAGAAAAATAGTTACTTATAAAAAAGCTTATGCTTCAAGTTTAAAGCTTACCCTCAAACTTAAGTCTAGGCATGGTCTTTGGCATTTGTTTAGATATAGACTTAGGTTTAGGTTTAAGTTTATGAATTAGATTAAACTTATGCTTAGCCTTAAGTTGATAAAGTAGCTTAGGCATAGGCTTAGACTCTGACGTAGGCTTAGGCTTAAGCTCTTAAGCTCGGGCTCTATGATTAATAAATAAGGCTATATGATAATTTTTTGTTTAAGCATAAAAACTTAAACTATTATATAAACAACTAAAACCTTAGCTTAAGTAAAAGTTTATTCATACTCAAACTTACAATATGCTTTAAACTAAAGGGATAAATTCGGTTTAGTGTTTTTGGTTCCAGCATAAAAATATTCAATAAAAGTGTAAACCAACCCTAAAATTAGTCTCATTTTTGGACTTGTCCGGCGTGTCAATTCGCTCCTCCATTAAGCGCTCTTGGTTCTCCCTTTTCTTGTCCTTATAGTCTTCATAGCAACAATCGCTAATCAAGTCGGGCATAATGCCAAAAAACGAAAGCTCTTCGTCGTACGCAACCAGGCATTCGTGTTTCGGATACTAAAACTAACATATAGAATTTATAGACCAATGATCTAATAATTGACTAACGTGCAATTTGCCGGTGCGATAAAACGTCAGAATGTGGCGAAAAATGTCGGGGTCGCGATCAAAGAAGTATTCACAAGTGTCTTCGTCATAAAAGAACTCTTTTTCGTTCGACCCCAACAGCGTTTCCGGAAATTTTTCCAGCGTGTTCCTCCAGGTCTCGAACCTCCTTCCTGATATGTTAATGGAGAGTTTTTGTCCGACACGTGGTCGATAGCCAAATCCTTTGCCTAAACACTCAGATTGCACTGTTTTAAACTATGAAGAATGCAAAGAAAGCAACCTGAATGGCGGCGGGGGTCGAGGCATGGGGTGCCGTGAAATCGGCACCCATCCGATGGCGGCGGCGCGTGCAAATGGCAGCCATGCCGCAACTGATGCCATTCCACACAACTGTCCTCTTCCTTAAAGTGAACTAATTGTCTGTCAACACAACAATAAAGGGTTGAGTCGGCGTAAACTGTGTTTTGGGGGCGAAGACTTGTGTTTGCCGTTTTGCAAAGCTAGGATGAGTCGTAGTCGCCGACGACGACCACGACGACGACGCCAAATGAAATATTTTCTTTCCTAAAATTTGCCAAAAAATTATTGAAAATAATATAAAAGTGAAAGCGCAAACATTAGAGACAACGGGACAGAAGATTGTCCTAAAATGACCTACAAAAATTCATGAGTTGAAAGAAAGCTTTTGATTAGAATAACAAGGGTTAACTTGGGATTTCTCCAATTTGTTTTCTTCTCCATCCTTATTATTGTCGTTTGTATTTGGAACAAAAAAAGTATTGAATTTGGTGGAAGACCTACGGACGCGCCAACCATTATACGCCTAAACCCGACTCCCGCTTATCAACTCAAGCGCCAACAAACTTTACTTTATTTTACACTAATTATTTTTTCAGTAAAAGCAATTTGTGTTGATTTAACCCAATTGGTGAGTGGCCCAACATTCATGGTCACTCATTCAAATTACACAAACCAATGGCAAATCACCGAGCCCAATAACAATAATAACAAATGGCGCAAAAAGGACGACGAATAAATAAAAAAGAAGACAAAAAAATGAATGGTGAAACCGTTGAAAAGAGGCATTAATGTGAGGGAGAGAGAGGCTCATTTGTTTAATTGTCTAAAAAAACGGAACCTTCCTTCTTGTAATACCAATTTTCCTCAACTAAATGTGTTTTTTTTTTTTTCTCGTTTCTACAGTCCGCGCGTTCTCAATACAAACCGCACCAAACGAAAGGGCAAAATAGAATAACAGTAAATAACAGGAAAAAAGAAATGTTCGGCGCAACACGCACAAAACACAAAAAAAGAAAAAAAATGAAAAAATTTGTGTGAAAAAAAAGAGAATTAATCAAAATAATATTTGATTTAATATATAAAGAAAAGTAATAACTTTTAAAAGTATTAAACGGCGCCTTATAAAGCGGCGCCAAGCAATTTTCTTTTCAAACTTCTTTATTATTTGTCAAAGATATTTTGTTATCGACCAATTTCTAATATTAGCAAAAAAAGAATAAATTGCGCTTTTTTTTTTTTGTCTTTGACGCCTTTAAGCCCTTATGATTAAGGCGCTCTCTATCTCTCCAATTATTTTGAGTATTTTGTTGTTTTGCACAATTTTGTTGTTTGTTTCAGTTTAGTTTTACTCAATTAACACATTATTACACAATTTCTTTTTTGCTTTTATGACAGATATATATGCAGATTCTTAATAGATTTGTTGCCTGGCTTTCACTTCTTTTTTTTTTTTCATTCAATTTTCAGAGCAGCTTTAATTATGTAAATTATTTAAAGCAGTGCTATGCACTAAAGCACGTCTTACTTAAATAATTTATTGATAGCAGTCATCAGCACATTAATTAAAATCATCAAAAAAAAAAAAAAAATTTCAGCAACCAAAAAACATTGCAAGACAGACTTTTTAGTAGAAATCTTAATACATTCAATAGCATTGAGTTTAAGTCAAATTTATATGTTCCTGAATAATTTTGATCATAAAGTCTCACAACGAATGACATAAAAAAGAAGGGGGGAGGGGGGAGGGGGGAGGGGGGGGGAAGGGGGGCTACTATGAATCAGATAACAATTGCATCAAATATTAACAATGTAATATAAAATAATTAAACGTGCTTGTTGTAAGCAAAAACATGGCGCACGTTTATGAAAAAGTTAACTCGGCGCAAGATGATCCGTTTTACAAAAAATTTTCCACTAATATTTCTGAGAGCTTTTCATTCCTCAGTTTACAACAAAAAGATATATCAAAACACATAAACATAACTGGCATCGCAAACACTTAGTTAATTCTTGGCAAGACCGTTCGTTTGTTTTGTGCAATAAAGCGTAAATTAAAGCCTTTTTTTTAAAGTTAATGCAAAAATAAAGTTGTTAAAAAAAATATGTCATAAAATATATTTTTCATTCTGTTTCCCATAATTCAAAAGCCGAATAATCGGTGATAAACACTGTAAAGAAGGGAAGTCAACTGAAATAAGGCGGTAACGATAGGGCTTAAAACCAAAAAAAAAAAAAAAAAAAAAAATAAATAATACCAACTTTTTAACCAACACAATACAAACCAAACATGAAAAGCACACAAATAATGGGCTAAATATTTTTATACAGAAAATTTAAAAAAAAAACATAATCTTGAGCTAAGATTTAACTTTTTCTTTTTTTTTTTTTTTTTTTTTTTAGGCATAAGTTTAGGCTTGTGTTTATGTTTAAGTTTAGGCTTAGACTAACAAATTGGTTAAAGTTTAATTTTGGGCTTAAGCTACGCCTTTATTTTTGACTCAGAGAACTTAGCTTCGGGCTTAAGCCAAAGCTT
Organism: Drosophila nigritarsus; assembly: GCA_035044305.1. NCBI lineage: Eukaryota > Metazoa > Arthropoda > Insecta > Diptera > Drosophilidae > Drosophila > Drosophila nigritarsus. The sequence goes on along the minus strand of JAWNMF010000401.1, from coordinate 92,432 downwards.
AGGCTTTGGTTAAATAAAAAAATTAAAATAATGTTAAATTTTAAACCCATCAATATTCATAATGCCAAAAAAGAGAAGTATATGAGATATTTGATAAAAAAAAAAAAATTCTAGCACATTATGCTATGTTACAAATTTGAATACAAAAAAATAATTTTAAAGTAAAATTTTTTTAAAAAAAATATTATAATTAAATAATTGTGTTGTGAAAGTTCTCAAAAACATAGCGTTTGAGAACGCCGCAAAAAAACAATATAAAAGGGCAACATAAAAGAGCAAAATAACACATTATATAAACAAGCTGACAACAGTGTATTTTGAGTCAGTCTTAGAAATAGTCATTCCAGCGGGTTGGCAGCTTTAGTAGTCGTAGTTGCTCCTGTGGTGAACAGTGGCGCAGGATATTCATGTTAGTCCATTTATTGTAATAAACGTAATATTATTATTCGTATTGTTTAACATCACAATTATGATTAAAGTAAATATAGTGGGACTCCGCTACATTATGACATATATTTAAAGTCACTATAGTTATATAATTAGGAGTGCCTCAAACAATTATAATTATACAAATATATACAGAAAATTGTCCAGATAAAAGCTATTTGAGTCAAGGCTTGAACAAATATATTGGCATTCAAACAGTATAGCCCTAAAAGCATTGAAAATCCAACACAAATTTAATGAAAGTATAGGATAAAATTAATGAGTAAAAAAATTGTTTGCCCCCCCTCAAAATTTCCGCCCTCAAAGTGTAGCATAGGTGTTAACACCTTACGGTAAGCTTGAAGGCCAAAGTAAAGATAGTTAATGGTCATTTTAATAGTTAATGAATTGCAAAAAAAACAAACAAAAATATTAGTTTTTTTTGGACGGAAGACAAACAAGACACACAAATGAACGCACATGCCCTAATACCCTACAACTAACCTTAATCAGCATTTATTTTCGTATTTGAGCAACGCCTCTTATTTGACTTAAAAAAAAAAAGTTCAAAGAGTTTTGCAGTTTAAAGTCTCGTAACAATATGCTGGCATAAAAAAAAAAGTTTTGCAAAAAGATTCCAAATAAATTAAGAATCAAATTTGTCGCTGACACAATACGGCTGAGCCCAATTGAGTTGGAAGCCGAACACCTTAATAACATTACAAATAAAAGTTGCACAAAAGGGTTTAGGCTTAAAAGTTGGTAAAACAGATTTTTGACGTACTTTGGAAACAAGACGAGAGCAAGCGTCCCCGATATACCAGGCGGCTATCCCAAAATAAACTGAACTCCAAAACCTAGTGGAAAGTAAAAGACAAACTTATTTTAATATTTAAAAAGAAATAAACACTAAAGAAGGCAAAAAATAATATACGCCAAAAAATTAACTTCAAATGCAACATAAAGGAGTTCGTTGCTTCAAAACCCAAAAGAAAAAGGAGGAAAAAAATGGAAAGAATATTAAGTTTTGTTTTCAAAAATTTGATCATTACTTTGATTTGTTTTTGCTTTTTTGGCGTAGAGATGCCTTTGCATAGCCTTTATCGGCTGTCCGTCTCTCTGTAATTTTCAAGTAGGACAACACTCTTCTACCCCCAATTACTGCTTTGTCTCACTCCTATGCTATCCCATTTCCACGCGGCAACAATTACTGAGCTTTTTTGTATTGTCTCATAACTTTGTTGTTGGAGTAATTTGGTTAAGCATTCAACTGCTCTTTAAATTCTGTGTTGTGGCATTCTGCTGAGACGGGTTTTGTCCTTTTAAACGCTGTTCTGCTCTTTTTTTGGAAACTTAGAAATTTATTTTGTAAGTACATAAATTATGTTTGGCCGAAAATGAAAATTGAATATGAAAAATGCGCCAGCTATTAGTAAGGCAGACATTTTGGAAAGCGGACTTTGGGCACAATTATATTTTTGTGAAAGCAAATTTTTTGTTGAAAGGGCTTATTTCCAGACAGGCTTTTCGACTGGTAGACTCTTTGCAGAACTGACTATTGGATGAGGCTACATCTATGCAGTATGGACTATTTGTCCGGTAGAGCTCTTGCAAGATGCGGTCTTTTTAATTTGGACTTATCGATTTAATGAACAAAATACGACGAAAAGTCCCAGCACATTTTTTTTGATATCACAAAAAAGTCAATCGACGAGCGGCTAAAGACATTTGACACAGTTCTCCATGAACTTTTCGTTTCGTGCAAATTGGATGATAAATAAATATAACAGTGCTTTTCTTAATTTTCCAAAAGCAAAAACAAATAGAGAGAAGTCCAAAAGTGGAGACACTATCAGTTAACCATCTTTAAACCAACAACGAATATCGAATAAACATACTTCAATATTATACTGCTACAGTTCACGCAGCATTTTGGCAGTCATAAATACCAGAAAAAAAGATTACTGCAGAAACATAAAAAAAAAAAATGTGTTTTCACTTTTTGGCAAAAAAAAATGAAAAAAAAATCAAAAATTTTTGTGTTTTCTTTTTTTGACAAAAAAAAATGAAAAAAAAAATCAAAAATTTTTGTGTTTTCACTTTTTGGCAAAAAAATATGAAAAAAAAAGCAAAAATTTTTGTGTTTTCACTTTTTGGCAAAAAAATATGAAAAAAAAAGCAAAAATTTTTGTGTTTTCACTTTTTGGCAAAAAAATATGAAAAAAAAAGCAAAAATTTTTGTGTTTTCACTTTTTGGCAAAAAAAAAATTTTAGACATTCGCAAAATTGCAAAAATAAATCAGAAACAAGATGTATGAGTGCATTTACTTGTTAACAAATGTTTTATTAAACAAACCCTTGCTCTTTAAAAGTCATAAAAATTAGTGGAGAAAAAAACTGAATATATATATATATGTTTTAGCTTATCAAAAAGAACAAAAAACAATATTATGCATTTCTCTTTGTCACATTCCCTTCCCGTTTTACCGCATTAAAAATATCTCCTGTTGGGTTTTGGCTTCGTTAGCCTTTATTAATTTGTTTGTCTGCCGCCGTCGGCTCTTTATGTGATAAATGGCAACAGCAACAGGCAAATGACTTCACGCACGCCGGTTGACTAGCACGAAATGTACATATGAAGTGCACTCAAGTTAGAGATAAGTTAGTATATTATAAAGGATAAGTAAAAAAAAAAATGTAAATAATTAAAAACGCCGCGGCTTTGAGCAAAAAAAAGAAAGAAAAAATGAAAGTCAGAAGTAAAAAAGTTAAAATAATATGGAAATTATTCAAAATGAAAAATTTCGCAAATACCATAAAGTAATATTTCAAATGTAAGCAAAGCAATGAAAAGCGTCTCATATATACTCCTCAGGTTTTTTTAGAGAAAAATTTAAAGAAACCAAAAGGTTAGATCGATTGGGAAAATGTCAATTTGCGGAGAAGTCGATTCGCGAGCGTCGGATTCGTGCAGGTTTTTTTTATGATAAAAAATTTTATTGAAACACAACATATTATGCAAAAGCTTCTTAAAATTTATTTCATCGATTCTGCTTGCATTTATTTTGAAAAATTTGTTACAATAATGTTGAAATTTTAATAATTGTAAAAATTGAATAATTTTTTTTGCGTTTTTATAATTTGTATTTCAAAAAAGTAACATTTATTTAACAAAAATAACTTATTAAAATTTAATTTATGTAAATATAAAACAATGAGTGTTGTTATTATAGTTAAAATAAGTAAAAGTATTACCAAGAGGTAAATAAACTTATACTATAAATGGCAAATATATCTATAAAAAAAAATTTTAAATGATTAACAAATCTACAAATTGTGGATTCTGTTCAATGTAAAATTTTTTAAATTTGATTAATGAATACTCAAATATTTTGTTTTCTTAAAATGAATTTTTTGAAAACATACAATAAATATTTACTAATAATTTTACATAAAGTAAATATTAAAATATTTGAATTTTTATTAGGTTTGTATCGCCGTCAAAACGTTTCTAAAAAAAATTTTTCTAAGAAATTTTTCCTAAGAATTCGGTAATTTGACATATAATAGCGCCAAAACGTTTTGGCACTTTGTAAATTTTGGCACTTATTTTGATGCTTCAACATTAGAACATGCCAGCGCAAAGCAGTTTTGCATCCACCTTATATTGCTCAAGTTTTTTTCAGCGCCATAGGACGTTTTGGCGCCAAAACATTGGGATACCATTATCGTACTTGTAAACATATTGTTAGTTAAACAAATATACTAATAATAGTCAAAAAAAAAAGAGGAAAAATGAAAACAGAATTAACTTATTCATTTAGCGTTAATCGATTATTGTAAGGTTTAACAAAAAACTTCTTTAATAAAAAACTGTCAACATTTAAAGGTAATTTGTATATTTTCAACATTTCGTTGGCAATAACTTTTGAGGAAAAAGCACATTAAAAACAAATAAAACATAAAAAATTTAATAAATTTATGAAATATTTCTCAAAAACTCCAAAAAAAAAAAGAAGAAAAAAAGACAGACTTAACGACTCAACACAAAAGCCTATAATAAGAAAACAAAAGTGTTAAGTAATATTCAAAGCTCAAGAATTAACTACTTAGTTTTTTATTAATTACAAAAAAAAAGCTATAATCGAAGCAAATTCCAATGACTGGACGCCAAAAAAAGGAGTGAAAAAAATGTAATAATACTCACACCACAAATATAGAAGAAACAGGATAACGCTAGGCTTCCGACTACCGGCATCACAACCGCAATCCCTCTCCTTTAGATGACAAAAGGAATAGAAAGGACCGACGAAAAATTTCAATTATATTAACACATTTTTTCTCCCTCCTATACTGGACGCAAAAAATAATATAAAAAGAAAAACTCCTTGCAAATTTCTTTTTTTTTTATATTACTTATGTATACTCAAATTGACAAATATAAGTAATGTTTTTCAAAAAAAAAAAAAAAAAAGGAGTCTCCGCAGCTGGACGTCGCGCCGGCCGGCCAACCAAAAAAAAAAGAAGAAGTTTATTTTTCAACTTCTTCAATTTAGCTAATATCTATAGAACACACGGAAAGGAGTAGTGCCCAAGTTGTCCGGCCAAAGCGTTGTCCCTTCCCCCTCCCCCCCCCCCCAAAAAAAAAAAGAAATTTGGCGCATTTATTTTTTTTAAGGCGCGCGTGAATCAATAAAGGCGTCAACTTAGTAAAAAAAAGTTAATAAAAGTTTTCAAAAATAAAAAAAAATTATTATTGAAGGACAAAATAGCCCATCGAGAGAGGGAGACGTGAAGAGAAGAAAGTAAAGAACCGACCGTTAAGTTATTTTTTTTCGAGTTTGTTTTGCACAACAGATTACTTGAAAATTATGGTTCGTTTATTTCGGCGAGGGATACATTTTAAATCCATACACAAAAATTGGGGATAGCAAAAAATTACTATTTACAAATTTACTAACTATGTATAATACCCGAAGTGTGACGTCTGAAAAATGATTGTCTATAAGATTGTCTCTGACTACCTCTAAAGTGGGATATTACGTTAACTTATAATGAGAGAGAGAGAGAGAGAGAGTGATTGTATAATTAATAGATTGAAAAATGCCGGAGGTTGTTAAAACAATTTGAATTTGTTTCGACAATGTCTTACAGTTTACTAATTTCCGGAAATTGTTTAGAGAAGCCTAAGTAACTTAGGCAATTTTGGTTCAACAAACCGACGTTTTGCGGCAATGTCAACACGCGACAGTCAACTTGCAAAATTTCAGACTTTCAAAATTGAAAACAAAAAGAAAAATTAAACTATCAATTCCAAATTTGAAAATTGTTTTGTTAAACTTCATTTACAGTAAAAGAATACCCAAGAAGAGCATTCAAATACAGTACTTTTACATATAATTATTACGCAGTTTTTACCCACCACTGCTCGTAATATAATAGGATAGTAAAATTAAACAAGTTTTGTCAAATTAATAAATACCTCAAGGTAATTGGGAGTAGGCAGAAGTTGGATTCGGCGCTAATTGCTATACGCTTTATGTGTGCAGACAAAAAGGTACGGACAAAGAAAGGTACAATAAATAGGGAAATTTAAAAATTAGAAAATGCAATAAAATAACTTTTTTTTATAATTTTTAAGCATACTACGGTACATTTTCTATATTCTGTATTATTGTGTCTAAAAATACAAAAAAGTAATTTTGTTATACTTATTATTATTTTTAAATTTTCAGTCTTATTTGTTCAACGTCTTATTGTCTGCGTCTTGTTGTCCGTGTGTCATTTTGTCCGCGTCTGTCTGTCCAAAAGCTAACGCCTAAACGGTGAAGTGGAAGTTGGCATAGACGCAAGTATAGTTTGTAAAAGACGAGTCGGGCAAGCTGGTGTAAGCATTAAATTTAAAGTCGGTGTGAGTTCATTCATGAAAAACCGATGAAACACTAATTGGGTCTTGCACATACTAACATACATATATGCGCAATCAGTTAGGCTCAAATAAACAATTCGTCTGCTAATATACGTTGGGTTTGTTGCAAAAATCCATATAGACTTGATTGATAAAGCAGCAGTTGGTATGAACGTAAAGTAGGGTTTGGTAGGGAGCACAAGCTGGAGTATACCCAAGTTATCATAGACGTCATCCAGTGGAAAGCAAGGTACCGAAAGAAAAAAAAGTAACAAAAACACTATTCAAATATCAAAAAAAAATGGCATTCAACAATAAAATTGTTTACAATTTTACAAAGCATTGTAGCCGATATCCATCATTTATTCCCTGATTTCAGGCCTAAAACACCCTGAATCTGATCAAGTCACAATAAAGCTATGAAATCAATAGAGTCAATTTTCTGCTTTACCACAACAAAGTTCTTTTGACTAAATTTTTGTTTTTATTTTAAACAAACTTAAATTATAACTAAAAAAAATATTCGTGGCAAAAAAGGGAAAGAAAAAAAACAATTTTGAAAACTTCAAGTAGAGAAAAACAAAATACAAAAATAATATTCGAAAATAACTTTTTAAACCGACCATTTTTAAAGAATTCGCTCATAATCATAATGCCATTCAAAAAACCAAAAAAAGAAACAAACAAACAATGTTTATACCAACCAAATAATATCATCCCTTCGTTCTTCCCCCCCCCCCCCCCCCCCCCCCAACCAAAAAAACAACTCTCAATTCAATATATTTCAAGTTGTGAAACTCCAAACAATAAAGGAAAAAATAATTTGAAAAACAAACAAAAAAAAAGGGATGATGTAATGCCGAAAGCACAAATCGAAGCAATCAAAGAATAAAAAAATAAATAAGAAAAAATTAAAATATATTTAACGACTTTCAGGACCCTTTATACCCTCTATCTCTTACTCTCTTTTCTCTCTCTCATTCTCTTTCTTTCTCTATCATATTCTCGCTCTCTCATTGTCTCTCTCTTTTATCTCTTCATCACTATCATCTCTCGTCTCTCTCTCTATACTCTCTTTAAACATATCTCTGCTCTCTGAGTGTTTCTTTTACAATTTATCTCATTCTCTATCTGTTTTCCTTTATCTTTTAAAACTTTTTCACTTTTTTCTTTACCTCATTTACTCTCCTCTCTCTCTCTCTCTCTCTCTCTCTCTCTCTCTCTCTCTCTCTCTCTCTCTCTCTCTCTCTCTCTCTCTCACTCGAAACAGCCAAAGAGTTTATATGTCAGTTGATAAGTCAAATCAAAAAAAAATACCAAACAAAAAACGTCGCGTTTCACAATGTGAAAAAGGAAAGCGAAAAAAATAAGTATCAGAGACTGGAAACAATATTATGTACTTGTGACACTTGCCCATAAATTTTTTGCCTATGTTCCCAGCCTGGAATCCCTGGCTTAAACGGTTTGTGCAAAAAATAGCAATAATAAATCTTATTTTGAGAACGTACTTAATTTTTGCAATCAAACAAAACCAAAAACAAAAACACATTCCTTGTGTCGTCGTCATCCCAGTCTGTCCGTCTCCCGATCAACACACAAAAATACAGCAATCAACGTGGAGACGACGACAAAAAACAGCAATCACTTATCATGATTTTAACAAGGAAAAGTTGTCGGTGCGGCTTTCAGAATTAAATTTGGCCAAAATCAGTTGAGCTGCTGCGTAAAGATTGCGGCCCAAGAATAAAACTTGACTTGGACTTTTTTTTGGCACAGAAACAATTAGCAAATAACAAGTTACAAGTTGATCCAATAGCTACACAAAAGTTACAGGCAAAAGAGGCTTTTAATGTTTAGACGCTTCTGGCCGCGGTGGAAATGAAAGAAAATATGACCAAACGAGGATGACTGTCGAATAGGATTGTGACCGGGCGCTAGTGTGGTCAGACAGCTTCACGCAGTCAATTTCCTTACTTTTTCAAGCTTTTTCAGATAATTTATGAGCCAAAGCTTTGGCTCAAGCAAAGTTTGATTATGGCGTTGGGACTGATCCCAAATTTTGAAGAGTTCAAACTGGTGGTAACTTGCGATATTGCTCTTAGAACAGCTAGTCCTTAGGGAAAGAAGAATTCAAAGGTAGTAGAAAACATTTACCAGGCTGACGAGTTCGGTAAGATAGGCATAGGCTTAGGCTTAGGGTTAGGCAGAGATTTAGGCAAATGCTCAGGTTCATGCTAAGGACAAGGCTTAAGTGTAGACTTAAGCTTGGTTTTACGCTTATATCTGAGCTTAAGTATAGCATTTTGCTTAAACTTAAATTTGGATAAAGCTTTAAGTTAAGGCTTCAATACAAGTCTTGGCTCAAGCTTAAGCATGTGCTTAAAGCGATTTGTTATTTTGATCAAAATTCAAGTTTACTTTGCACACAATGTCAATATGAATTTTTTATTTTAAAATTCCATTAGGACATCAAATACTCTTATAAAACAATAAAAACTGACATAAACAAACCAAAAGTATTTTAAAAACGTTTTGCGCCAAAAAAAAATGGAAAATTTTAAAGAGACGAAGTAAGTAATACAAACACAAGAAAAAAAAAATTAATGCATCTCATTGTGCACGCACATCATTGGCATAATTATTGCACGTCTTTTGGTTTTCATACAAAAAAAAAAATAAGAGTGAGCATGTGTTTTATCTTATTTTTGAAACAGTGTTTCAATAATGATGAGCTTCATTTTCATAGCTATTATCTCATTTTTTTTTGCTTTCCTTTCTGGATTATCTTTTTTTCTTCGAATGGAAATGGAAGGGGAGGGAGGGCCTCCCCCCCCCCACTATAACTATAATTGTTTGCGTATTTTACACTGCAAAATGAGAGAAGAAGCTCATGCAATTTGGCTTTTGAACAATTTCAATTTTAAGCAGTCCATCTGGCAATAATGCAAAGAGAGAGAGAGAGAGAGAGAGAGAGAGAGAGAGAGAGAGAGAGAGAGAAAGAAAGAGCGATTCGAAGTAAGTGAAGTGGGAAGCAGAGGAAGTCAAGGAGCAAAAAGAAAACAGCTGAGACTTTTGAGTCTAATCCCTTCTCTTGTCTAAAAAAGACGATGAAGAGTTTTTAATGCTGGCAATAAACGAATTAGGATATGAATGGAACACCAAAGACAACTTCCTCGTCTCCTTTTTTTTTTGTCCTTGCTCAATGCAGGTAAAGTTAAAAGAGGAAATTCTAAAAAATAAAATCAAAGGTAAAACAAACCCTCTTCTCTCCCCCCCCCCCCCCAAACCCCTCCTCCCCAAAAAAAAAGAAAGTTGGGCAGACACAAAGTTTGGTTTTAGCAAAAAAAAAAAGAAGAAAAAGAATTTTTTTAATCTATATTAATTGTGACTCATAGCTTATGCAAAAATAACACGTTTTAAAAAATAAAGTTAAAAAATTCGTCAACAGTGTGTGGCTAAAGGGGTGGCTAAGGCCAAGTAAAAAAAAACTTAAAGTTTCTGCAACAATTTCAAAAGGTTAAAAAAATATTGTTGTAGGAGGACTGAAAAAATATAACATAAAAAACGCGAGTAATAAAACATTTTATATAACAAAATTGAAGTGTTTAGGTGATCCTACAACGAAATGTTTTTAAAAATTTTAAACTGTATAAAGTAGGGGTTTTCCATGAAAAATGTACAAAGTTTAAGCCTTAATTTAAGCTTAATGTTATGCTTAAGCCAAAAGCCTATGCTTTATTCAAAACCCTAGTTCAAACTAAGTCTAAGCCTAAGCCAAAAGTTTAAGGCAAGGCTTGAATCCAAACGCAAATTTAAGTATAAGCTTATGCTTAAAGCCAGGTTAAAGCTTAAGTCCCCATCCAAGAGAAAACTAGAATTTTTTGGCTAATCCATACTGTTTTCAATTTTTTTTTAACAAAAACTACAATACCAAAGACAAAAAACAAAAATATAAATAAATTGTCATTAGATCAACTAAAAACCCCTTTCAAACTCCAACTTTCAACTTTAAAGGTTAAAAGTTTGGGTGAAAAATTTTTACAAAATTAGAGTTATTAATAGGAGTCAAATCATAGCACTGGTGACTCTAAAACAAAATGTCCAACGTAATTTTGTCCACACTGGTTGCAGACTTGGAAATTGCTAAAAAAAAAAAATGGGATAAGGGGGTTTTGAGCCCCGTTGCCTTTCACTACTTGTAACCAGTGGTGGGTAATGGCTTACGTTAAATGTCATCACTCAATTCAGACTCTCTTAATTTACAATACTACTTTCTTTCTGTCCGAAGTTACGTTAACCCATTCATGCGCACTGATACCAAAAATGAGCTTTGGCTTATTTTGTTACCAATACGGCTCAAATTTTTTTTGATTTAAAATATTAAAAATTACCGTACGAATATTAGATCTATAAACTGGTGGTTTTCAGGTTTCTCACTTGTTCTGGCCATTCACTATGTATGGCAATTATATCGCAAACTCGACCCCGTACGATACGATAGTTTGAATCACTGGGTAAATAATTTACATGGCAGGGTAAGATGCGCTTTATGTGATGGCAAAATCTGCAAAATCTGCAAGAAATGTAGAGTTGAGCTTTACGAAAAATGTTTCCAGTTATTTTATGATGCACAGTAACTGATATTTAGTATTGTTGGTGTCTTTTTATATGTTCGTTAAATTTTAAAGAAGCTTTGTTTCAATTATTTTTCATTGAACATGATAAAATTTATGATTTTTCTTATTGAAGCGATAAATTATTAAAACATTTTTATATCAATTTAATTTAGGTCAAACATTTAATAAGATACAATAAATCCGACAATATTTTTAGAATTGTCCGTCCCAGAAAACCCCTATTTAAAAATTTTGAAGCAAGATCGATTGTAAATTCGACCTCTTTCGACCAGGTCGAAAATAAAGGGGAATACGGTAATTTGGACATGATTTTTGGAATCTCTATACCCAATAACATATCTAAAATAATTTTAAGCCTTTTTGAAAAACAAAAATTTTTTTTCCAAATTTTTGATTGATTCGGCCAAAAATGGGTTAAACAAATAAAAGTAGAATACAAATGCGGGGTAATGAGCCAGTGCATACTTGGAACAAGTATAGACTTTTTTTGTGTTTTTTTTTAACATTTTCTTTTTGGCCATTTTGTATTTTTTTTTGTGTAAAATAATTTCCATTTAAGAAATTGTCACCGCGATTCACTATTTTTTGCGAAAATAGCGAATTGCGGTGTGGTGAAACGCAAACAGGTGAAACCCAACCCATTTATGAAGTTTGACAATAATATTTTTGAAAGTAAAATTTTTTAAAAGTACAATGAGTGGTTGCATTAAACTTTTTTTTGCATCCATTTTGTTACGGTTTCGTTGTAGTTGTTTTGCTACAGTTATGCAACGACTACATCAAACTTTTTTTGGCGTCTAAATTTTAGATGCAAAACAAAAAAACTTTGTTTTTAAATGTAAGCATATTAACGCAAATTTTTTATGGATTAGAAATGAACGCAAAATTGAAAATTTTGAATCAAAAATTTTGTTACAATTTGGACGCAAAAAGGAATAAAAGTTCGGTGTAACGGCAATAATCAAAGCGTTTAAACAGTGAAACAGTTTAAGGTGTTTCAACAACAACTTATCTATCTTTACATTGTATTCATACTGTGTTGGTCTTGCCACGATTGGCCTGCTAGCGTAAAACAGCACTTTTATCTAATATTTGTTAAAAAAGCACTTTCCCCACCACTTTACTCCATTCCAGTCGCAAAAAATAATAATCAAAAAAAAATCTTTTTTTTTGTAAAAACAGCACGACTTCACTCAACGGCGCACGTTCCAACAATTTTTTTTTGTTTTCAAAAAAGGAAGCAGATTGTAATTGTGATATTTTGACTTTCCTTAGGCGGTGGATTTGCTGAATCCGAGCACAAATGAACAATTGGCTACGCAATATACAAGGCCAACTTACGGAGCTAGCCACCGAAGTTCTCCAAGAGGCTACCGAAGAAGTTGAAGATCCGGAGTCCGAGCTGCAGGTACTTGGCTTACTTTTCTTAATAGATGTATGAGGTGTGCTTTAAGGTGGAACGAAAGAAATGCGGCGAAGCGGAGCGCTTACTAATCGTTGTGCAGTCGAAGAATGAGGAGTTGGAGAGACGGGTCACCGAGCTGGAAGAGCAACTGTACACTGCCAATTTGGAGAATGACGCTATCAAGGAGAAGTACGAACGAATGGTTTTGGCGCGCGACTTGCAGATTAAGAAATTACAGGTAAAAGATCGCCTTTAATACTTTTTGCACATTTGCGTTTTTATATTGTCTGCTCGAAAATTTCTTTCCGTCATAAAAATATTGTTGTGACCGGAAAGTCTTTTCAAGCAAAAAAAACTATTTTTATTGGCTCAAACCAGAGCTTTTGTTTAAATCCAAAATGAGTCTACGTGATTGCCTACAAAATTGCGTGGTCTTGAATATTGGTAAAGTTTGATCTGTTGAGAACTATCTTTTTGAGTCTCAAATTCACGCGCAAATGAACAAATTGCTGTGGGAACCCGAGTTTAGAAATTGCTCAAACCCATTTTTCGACGTTTTCGACGCCTTTACGGGAAGCGATAGAAATGCGCTTTTCTTCGGTTTGGGGTGAGTAACTAAAACTTATAATTGTCTGTTTTCAAAAACATGTAAGAAACAATGTCTCTAAGGGATGCGGACAAAAAAGGCAAAAAAAAATAAAAATTATTATTACGACATTATTTTTTTAGCTGTGTTGCTTACTGTATTTATGCCAAAAAATTATAAAAAATATTTGCTTTTAATAATTCCAATTTTTCATCTTTTTTTTTCACACAGCATATTATGTGTTGGTTAATTGTTGTCCAGTAAAAAAAACAATTAGTTTCGTCGAAATTTTGTTTCTTACAAAAATTTAAGTTATGTTTTTAGCAAAAGTCCAATTTGAAAATTTTTTGCAGTTAAAATTCGGTTTTTTTTTTGTATTTTTACTTAATTTACACAAATCATTTAGAATGAATTTCACAGCTCTCAATTTTACGAGGACGACGCCTTCCACAATGTCGACTTGAATGAAAAGCCAACATTTGCGCCACCGCCTTCGGCGAAGACTGCTGAAGCGACGGACATCCTCAAACTAGAGGTAAATTATATTTTTAATCAATTTTTAAGGAAAGCATTTAGAAGCAAAAAATTTCCCGAGAAATTCTCAAAATCAAAGAAGACCACGAGGCGGAAATTTCGGCGCTAATGGAGGTCAACGCGGACACAATTGAACAGATTCGCCACGATTACGAGTCTCGAATTCGGGATATTCAGGTAACTTGCTTTTTTTTGCATATATTTATTGTTTGTGAATCGTTTAACATACGGAGGTTATAAACATATGAAAGGTTTAACATACGGCGTATCCAAACTCTGATAATTCAAAGTGAATGTTGTAATAAGGGTTGGCTTAACAATAATACAGTCTGTTCAAGACTAACCGAGCAGCTTTAAGCCATCTATGCAGTTGAAAGTATAAGCCCAAGCCGATATTTAACTGAATACTTACACTTCTAACTGGGTCTTGTGTATGCTAAATTAAGTGGTATACGAACAAAATGACGCCGGACATTGTGACAACAAAACTATGACGGAAATGAAGACGCAGAATTCAAAAATTTATTCCAAATTATTTCGTAATAAAATCTTTTTTTTGTGAATTTTGCCTTTTTTGTCCGTGCATCATTTGTCCTTTACCCAAAAAATGAGTTTTTACATTAATTCATTTTGCAGAGTTGGAACATCGGGCATGTTTTGTTCCAGGGCAACAAAAAGGTGGTTAGTCACGAGAATGAGATTTCTGAGCTGAAAAACGCCTTGGAGGCGGTGCACGACGAAAATCAGAAGACGATCGCCGTGCTGCAAGCCCAGTTTATGGAAAAGGAGAATGAACTGCACAAAATACATGAATGCTATCCGCCGGGCGACGAGCGCGCCGAAGACGACGAAAAAGTATGCGTCAGTTTTGTTTTGATTGGGTTAACGCCGGTGGGCGCATCCTGGTCAGAGATTTCTATTAGTGTACCATTTGTTTGTTTATATTTGGTTTTCTCAAATGCCAAAAAAATGTAAACATTTTTGTTGTCAAAATTATATTATATGGGTAAATGATCAACTTTTTTGAACAAATTTACTAACTTGCACCTCATTAACTCATGCCTTACCCCATTGTTTATGCGATCTTGGAATGAAAATCGGTAATATTTGTTTTGAGAAAGACTTTCTCCTTCAACCAACTAACGGAGATTTTTCAAAATAAGTAATTCATGTTAGTCAAAACACAAAGATGGGACGTTCGTAGATGGGCTCGAGTTGGGGGTGCATCGGTGTGAAGTTTTGTGTTTTATTTTCAGTCTGCGCTCCTTTTAATAAAATAGTAAAATTTCAGTGTTTTTGTTATCAAAACTATGTTGCGAAGATAAAAGATCAATTCTTGCAACTCGCATGCCTTACCCCATTTTTTATGTGGTTTTGGATGGAAAATTGATAATATTTGTTTTGAGGGAGACAATTTGGCTCGTCTTAATTTTTTTGGTTCTGAAAAAGTATAATAAAAAAAAGTCTTATAATAACTTTTTATCAACTTTTTTGATGAGCATTTTATTGTGTACCGTATCAGCTAGAGTTCTTTTTTTCTTTGACAATTTTTCTGTCTAACTTTGCGTCTGTTTGAGTTTAATAGCACGTTGTAGGGCTGTTGAATTTGCTTTTTTTCATTTTTTGTTGCTTTCAGCGTCCTCCGAGTGTCACCGGCACCGACTCGGCTGGCTCGAACAGCGGCTGGGAGCGAATGGGCACGGAGTACGTTCAAGTCGGCGGACCCATTGTTGCGTCGAGCAATAGCAGCAGTTGTTCGGCGTCTGGCGACAATATGGCCAGCGAGAAGAAAAACTCTAATTCGCTGGCTGCCGATCCTATATCCGCTTCTACGATTGCGGATGAGACTTCTTATTCTAAACACAATGAATTACTTCAGGCTTCAATCATTTCTCAACGCGAAGTTGGTATTTTTATAGATTTATTGGGGGGGGGGGGAAGTTGTGTTTTGAGACAATTTTGCGGAGGGCTGTTTTGTTTAAGTTAGGCTTTTTTTATAAATGCTTTTCTTTTCAGTTAGCCCATTTTTAATTTATGCCAACATTCATTTTTTTGATATGTCTTCTTCATAAGCTTATGCGCCATTAAGAACCTGTTTTGGCGGATTTAATTGTTTCTAATATTGCTCTTTTTTTACTTTTCAAAAAATAGTATACGAAATAAGAGGATTAATGTGCCATTATCCATCACGGATTACCACACGAAAACAGTTTTTTCTAATATAACGTAATTGCCAAGTTTAGATTGATGCCGACATCAAATCAATAATTGAATCATATGAGCAGAAATTATTCGAATGCAAAACGCAGTTTGAATCTTCAAACGACTTATTGCTGAAAAAGTCAGAAGAACTGGCCAAGGAGCAGGAGTTGTGCCGCAATCTCCAAACCTCATTGGACTTGCTGGAAGGTGATGTAAGCATTATTTTGGTTTTTTTTACGCAACATATGTAGGAAGTATTAAGACTTATTTTAAGTTAATAATTTCTATTTTGAAGTTATTCTATTTAAGTCAATACTTTTTTACAGTTGCAATCGCGCCAAGCTGACATACTTGAACTGGAAGAAAAATGGGATTCAAAGTTGGCTGTTGTCCACGAGAACGAACGCCAAATTAATGCCAAATGTCAAGAGGTTTAGCTTTTTTTGCACATTATTTTTTGTTTTTATCATTTATTCACAGACCGTAACCTTGTATGCACCGCGCCTATGCACCGCACCGTACCGATGTTCAAAGGGCGTGTTAACCTTAAATTAACCTTTTTATATACGGCGCTGCATCCTTGTCTTTATGGTGCTGTATCTTTGTTTATAGCGCCGTAATTTTGTTTAGCCGCCGTAGTTAGCCTGCGTATACGGCGCCGCATTGTTGAAAAATTTTCCGGTTTGGTGTATGGCACTTTTACGGCATAAATTTTTTGCAATATTTTATTAATCCATTGCTTTATTTTTTTTAAATAACGCGTTATAGTATGAAACAACAATTGGTTCCTTATCGAATGAATTAACGGCGACATCATCAGCGTTAATCGATTCACGCGTCCAAAACTCAACATTCAGCAATGAGTTAGATGAACTAAACCACACGCTGAGTCGAACAAGAAATGAATTGTCGAACTCCTCATCTCTAGTCGCACTGCTGACTGAGGAAAAAAATGAGACAGTTATTTTGTATCAGCAAGCGCTAGATAAAGAAAAATTGCTTGAGGATGAAGTTGCACAATTGAGGACAATCATGACATCCCTAACAGAGGTTCTTTTAAAAAATATGACAGCGTTAAATCTAATCTTCATTTTTTTATAGGATGGCGCTGAAACAAGTGCTTTGTCCGAGGAATTGTCAAAAACAATATCCCAACTGGAAAATGTTTGCAAAGATAATCAAAAATTGTCGAAGAAAGTCGATTTATTGAACAGTGAACTAACAGAATCAACTCGGAACGTCTCTGAGAATTCCGACCGTTTGACCTTTTTGCTAAATGAAATCGATGAGAAAGACGAGTTGTACCAAAAGTCTTTGGAGAAACAGCATTCACTAGAAGAGGAGATTTCTCAATTAAAGGCCAGCGCATTGTCTTCTTGGGAGGTTTGTTTTTTTTCATAATTTAAATCAGTTTTGTCTCATTTTTTTTACATTTTTATTTTTTTTAACATTTACATATATGTTAAAATGCAAAATATTTTGTTTTTTTAGCAGACTGCCAATGCAGATGTAGCATCTGACAAATTATCGCAAGTCTTGGCCGACCTCGATATGGTACGTTCAGTCAATCGTAAATTAGCGGAAGAGGTCGGACTATTAAAAGCTGAACTGGCAGAATCAAATAATAAGGTGACTGAGAATTCCGACCGTTTGACCTTTTTGCTAAATGAAATCGATGAGAAAGACGAGTTGTACCAAAAGTCTTGAGAGAAACAGCATTCATTAGAAGAGGAGATTTCTCAATTAAGAGCGTCTGATCAGGTTTTTTTATTTCCATCTTTTTTATTTGTCGAATCATTTGCTAACGATCTTTGATCTAACTATTTTAACATTTCAGAACGAATTCCTTACGGCTCAAAACATTGAAACAATGGAAAAATTGACGTCTGCTTCAGCGGCGCTGGACAATGCGCGCTTCGAAATCACTCGTTTATTGGCGGAAGTTGAGCGCTTGAATTCAACGCTGGGCGACACTTCTAGCCAATTGGCCGAGCGCTCTGCCCTCATTGACTCTCTGGTCAAAGAGAAAAATGGTTTGGAGGCGCTGCTCAACGAAGCCGTATCGAAACGCCATGTTTTAGAGGAAGAAATTAGTCAACTGAGATCGGCGGTGTCGGCGCACAGTCAGGTTTACCATTTTTGTGTTTTTTTTCAAGCTGATTCATCTATGATAAATGGCACTGTTGCACCTCACTATTCTTATATTGGGATATATATGTTGATCTGAGTTCTTATTGGAGTCGAAAATGAGTCCATACTGATTTTGCATCGTGCCCTGATAATAGGTAAAGCTTAATCTATAGAGACACTAAAACTACCTTCTCGAAAATGGTTGTAAAATGAGTCTGACAACTGTTGTTAAAGGCGGAACAAAGAAAGTGCTCGGACTCATTTGGGATTTAAAAGATTGCACTGATGTGATTGCACTATATGTTGAGATAATTGTGAAGCGCTGGTTTTTTTATTATTATATACGATATTCTTGCATTCTGTCTATATTAGCGTAAATGGATAAAATCTGACTGAAAATTGGGACTTGGGCAAAATTCGAAATTTTTCTTTTTTTTTAAATGTTCTGAGGAAGTTCCAAGAAAATGCTAAACTTTTAATTTCTTTTTACAAATTGATTCAAATTGTGACTTTTTGTTTTTCTGCGACTTTTTTAATGATGATTCCAAAATAAATCGCCTTGAAACACAAACCAAAATTGTTTGCATCGAAATTGAAAGGTCGATGACATTTGGACTATACAATGCTTTTACATATTTTTAATCTGTTTAGCAAGCTGATGATCTTATTAAAGTGCTAATTTGTCTCGTTTATTTTTTGCCGACTGTTGAGAACTCAAAATCAGCGTTAACTTTGAATCTCATTTTTTAAATCAAAGATTTGGTCCATACAATTTTGTCTCTTACAAAATTACATTTGCCGATAATCAAAACAGCCTTTACAAGTCAATACTTTATAATACCTAAAACCTTTTGGGGTCTTTCCCCTTAGCTGGTTGCATTGGCGCCGTACTTGAATCAGCTTTGATATTTCCATATTTTTCATATTTTACCTCATTTTTTTAATTTATATATTGATTCAGTGTTCATTAGTGGGGAAGAAACAAGTATCTGCAAATCCTACAATAATATGAAAATATATTTTTATGTGAATGTATTTGTGTGTTGTAACTTACAAACCTTTTTTTAAAATTATGCCCATTCAAATTTTTATACAATGCAAATTTTCCAAAACCGCAAAGATAATTTTTTGCCAGTAATGAATTTTAATTTTTAAAAGAACAATACTCAAATGCTTATTTGTGTGCTTATGTACCTTTTATGCTTTTAAAAATTCGTATAAAATGGTTGTTTAAGGCGGAATTTCTACAGGTTAAAAAATTGCAAGCCCAGTTCAACGAACTGCAAGCGCGGTACACTGAGGCGCAGAACTGCAATGCTAATTATGTAAAGAATTTGGAGCAAATCTCATTGGAATCCCAATCCAAACACGAGCGGTTGAGCGCGTTGGAAAATGAGGTTTTGCACAATCAGTCCCAGCTAAAAACGTTTGTTCATGTTTTAATCATTTTTTGGCGCAAGACGTTTCGGTTTTTTTTAAGGAGTTCGGAGGCGTTGGAGCACACAAAAAAGGAATTAGAGCGATTGCGTGCCCATCTACTCTCCATGGAAGAGATTTCAACCAAAGAGGCTATCCTGGCGGAAGAAAGGGAGACGCAGTTGCGCGAAGAGATTCGCGTGCTGCAAAGCAAATCCCAGATCTACTCGGAGAACTCCAACCAATTCCAAAATCAATACCAGGTTTGGCCTTTTTGTTGCGTTTTGTTAAATGATGGGCTTAAAAAGCCGTCGAAAATCTTTATAAGGATTTGCAGAGCTTCATAGACGTGTTCTACATTTGGTCATATTAAAAAAATTTTTGTTTAAAAATATTTTTAAAATTAAGATTGCATTGACAGCATTAATGTAATTATGCCTGACATGGAAAGGTTTACAATCTAATCTGGCGGATCCGAATAAATCTTTCATTAAAAATAGTTCAGCGCTTAATTTAAGCAGTGTTGAAAAATTAATCACGAAACTGTAAAAGTTACGATGGCTGACGGTCTCCACTTTACGGTCTCAGTGTACAAGCTACGGTAGCTCAATAATAAAGTATTAGTTTTGCGCTATTTTCATAAGCTGTTGGGGACGTAAGTGGCACTTATTTATGATAATTTGCTTGCATACATACGGGTTCAATTCTCCTTGTAGAGTCAATGATTGTACAATTTTTTCTAGTGTTGTAGTGTAACCCCGTGCATTTGAAAAATATGATATTCGAACTTTATTTAACTTAGTGTTGCAACAATGGGCTGAATAAAATATTTCCTTTTATATTTGCACCTGATTCTAATAGCATTTTGGCTTTAAGGAGAAATATTTAACAGTTTTAAAAATTTAGGAGGAGATTGCTTTATTAAAAGAACAATTGGTAGCGTCGGAAGAAAACAATGCCAAATTCCGAGCTGTGCTCGCCGATAGAGACTACTCTTTGGCGGAGGCAACCAATGCGTTGGCCAGTCTTCAGCAAGTGTTGCGCGAGTTAGGCGACGACCACAAAATAGAGACCGCCGATTACGACCGCCAATTGCGGGTCTTGAAGAAGGAGAACGAGGTTTTTTTTACTTTAGTTTTGAAAATGGCTGTGTTAAGTGCTGTTGAGTTGGGTGTCTGTGGCAGAGTTGTCCGAACCAGATTTAATAACATTGCATGAAGACGGTGCACATATTAAATAAGTCGGGTTACTTTTCTGATTGCACTTGTTACTGTGGAGCCTTATACTTAGGTATTTAGCCGTCTTGCCATTTTTCAATTTTTAATCCTTATCAGGTTATTTTAGAGCATGTTATCAAAAACATTTATTCAAAATGTTATTACCTTTTGCAATCTACTTGAAATTCTCTATCAAATGAGAGAAGACTAAATAAAATAGCCTGAAAATTTCAAAACTTATAGTCTCTTGAAAAAAGTGGTCTTCAAGAACCAACACCCGCAATGTTGCCATTTTCAAACGAAAAGTAATACTTGTAAAGTATTTAAATGCCAAACAATTTTTTATACGAAAATAATAAGGAAAGAAATGGTACAGATTTTTCAGGACAGATAAAAACTTCTGTTTTGTCGGGGGGAGATTGGCGTTTTTATAAGAATATAAAATGCCATCAAAGGTTGTTCTCAAAAATTGTTCGAGAACGCCGCAAAAATACAAAATTAAAAAGCAACATAAAAGTACATAATTACACCCTTTATAAGCAAGCTGACAACCGTGTATTTCGAGTCAGTCTTTAAAAAGTTGCTCAACATCACAATTATAATTAAAATAAATATAGTTGGATACCGCTACATCATTGGCCAAACCAATATTAAAACTAGGATTGATCACCCTTACTATAATTACAGTTCCGCACAAGTTAGCTCCACATTCCCCATAACTTTACCGCACTATAAAGGGACTTATTTAAATATTATAGAACAAGATTTTTTATCTGATTCAGCGGTGTGGATGACTGATGTAGTTTGAGCTGCTATTTCAACAATTATTCACCAACCACCTTTCACTAATACAAAACAAAAGACTGAAAAAGACAAAAAAAATTCAAAAATCAAAAAAATTGAAATTTGGCATTGTTCGGGCTTTTTGCGCCAAAACAAAATTCAATTAAAAATTAATTTAACAACTAAAAAACGGAAAACATGCGGATTTTCCTTATTTTTACTGTCGACCAGCGATAGCGGAATTAAAATAACAAGGAAGGCGATTTAAATAGAAAGATTGTAGGGAACGTGCTTTTGCAATTTGCGTCAGTATCCTTTATGAAAATTTGTTTTCGCTAAAAATCACCGTTAAAACCGGCATGAGTTGCTCTATCCAAACATTTAATTAAATTTTCTATTTTGTGATGCAATCTGAAGAAATGTCGACCTTAATTTGATAAATTGTTAATATTTTTAAAGAACGACTTTATTTTCACTTATTTCAGGATATTCGCAACGCGCTCGAAAAACTTTTGGAGAAAGAGTCGAAGTTGGTTGATGATAGGCGTGCCTTTGAGAACTCCGTGACTTTGCTGAAGGTGGAAATCGAACAGAAAAATGCGTTAGTTGAAGATCTGCAAGGTCAGATTCAGGAGTTGCGGCAATCCGAGCGCGTCGACTTCACCAACCAAGCCAATGCGCCAAACGACGGAAGGTCGACGGCGTCAACCTACAAGATTGACGACGCGACGTTGAAACAGCTCTTCTTCTCTTATTTTATTGCGGACAAGGAGAAACAGCCTGAAATTGCCTCGGTCATGTCTTCTATTCTCGGATTTTCGGCAGAGGTCGGTCACTAAAAAAAACTTGGCTGTGTTCAAGCGTTGAATTTTTATTATTTATTGCTTAAGTTTTTGTCATTTTTTGTATTGAGCGTATAAAGTAAGTAAGGGGCATTATCTTTGTTAGATTCACATGCTTGCCAAGTTAGTAGCCAAAAGAAATAGGAAAAACGTTGTGTAAGCCTGAGCATAAGTTAGGTTTTTTAAAGTGGTTAAGTAAAAAAAATTTTTGCTTTAAATGGCCGCCTTTTTGCTTTAGCTAAATGTAAAAATTAGTAAAAGCTACAAACTAAAAATTACCATTGTTTTTTTTGTCAAAAACTTAACCAAAGAAGAAGGTTAGGGTTTATAAATAAAACAAAAAACGTATCTGTGATGCCCTAACTGACATGACATGTCCTCTGAGCGTTAGAGACATGACACGTCTTTTTAACAGTTTCACTGACGGCCATTCTTGGACTGAAATTTCCCTTTAAAACCTCCTGTGTGTTTGGGGCTTCTTTGAGTGCATGTGGTGTACACTAAACACGAAAATGCAGGACAAGTTCAACAGTGAAGGTGTGGAACTTGGAATAGCAGATGCCTTTTCGAAAATCTTTTTTTTTATTTATGTATATCTAACGAATTTTTTGTTCAGGAGCAATCAGCGATTCACAGCGCCTTTAACACAGCGCAAGCCGGTGGCGGCTGGTTTGGGTTTGGTGGGCGGCGAAACGGTGGCGGAGAGCGAACCTACGCGCCTTCTCTCACCGAACAATTCATTCACTTCTTGGAGGCGGAGTCGCGTGAGCTCTCCGAACAGCCGACCTTGGCATTTAGGGTATTATTTTCCTCTTTGTTTGCACAGAAATTCAATCAATTATTGGTTTAGAGCGAAACGACTTCATCTACAGGCGGCGGTAGCTTAATGTTCTCCGACGTCACCCAACTCCCAGCCGTTGGCCCACAGCGGCACTGTTCTTCGGCAGACTTGAAGAGCATAATTGAATCGTGATTTACTTACAATTTTATCACAATTTTGTGATAAAATTGTGGAGAGGAAAACGGACCTCCGGAAAAGCCAGAAGGCGATATTCGGTTGTTGTTAAAGACTATTCTGTAATTAAGAGGTTGAACTGTGATATACCGTTGTTTCTTTGGGGGTTTTTAAGTCGTTATGTATATTTTTTTAAACATATCGTGTTTCCTCTAATAGAAGCCCTGGACCTTCTATTTTTTAATCATTCCGATTGAGAAGGTAAAGAAGGATATTACGGTATGCATGTTTATCATTTTAATTAAGTCAATAATAATTGTATTTTATGTTTAAATAACATGCAATTTGCCAGAATACCGTAATTTTGTTTCGCCATAAATTTTCTGAAAGCCATTTTTTTGTTTTATCTATCTTTTTAAGAATTTTAAGTTATTCTAATTTAATAAAAACAGAAATTAAAAAATACAAACAATCAACCATTCAAGTTTACAATTAATATTGATTTGTTCAATTTTATTATTGACTTAATTAAAATGATAAACATGCATACCGTAATATCCTTCAACAACCAAATTATTACCTGTTTTTAAATAATTTTTGACGTTACTTAAATTCGTCATTATAAGAAACACATTCGGAAATTTACAAAAAAAAATTAAAAAATAAATGGGTGCGAGTTGGTGGGCAGTCATCGAGAAGGCTTTTAAAAGGAAAATTAGAGGAGGGGAACGGGAATTTTTTTTTATTAGCTGAAAAGAAAGAGCAAGGGGGGAGAGGCCATCTAATAGAGGAAATACGGTAACTTATGAGTTTGAATGTGTTTGTAATGGAACTTGTGTTTTATGGTGCGCGGCTGGGCTGTAATATCCAAGGTTTTGAGGCGCTGATTATCTGCGTAGTATTAGTATAAGAATTATGACTTATAATTGGAATAGATTTTTGACTGAATTTGTGTAAAAATTTTGAAATATTTTGCGCTCAAGATTTACTAGTACTGTTTTATACTTTTTTTTTGTAATGAATCGATAAATTGTATATTTTTTTGGCGTAGCTTTGGCGCGAGTTGTTTGGGCGGCGCGTTGTTTTTGCTCCTGTATTTAAAAGGTTGCACTCATAATGGATCAACTAATTTTATTGTATGACCTGTTTCTGTTTTCTCGTACCAAAGTATGGCCAATTTTTTAGGCTTGAAAGTTTAGAAAAATTAGCCGCAAATGTCTTCAAAGAAGTTTTTTTTTCTTAGTTTTGGCGCAAAACCATGAAAAATATATATGTTTGAGTCAATCTTTCCGTTTTGTTTTATCACCCAAAACGATCTTCTATAATAAAACTTTTTTCTTCTCGCTCCTTTTAAGCCTTACAAAAAATTAAAATTTTTTTTGTTTTTGCAGAAATCTATAAATTTTATTATTTTTTTAATTAAAATATGTATTTGTATTATAAAAATTGTTTAAAATAAATTGCACATTACTGTTAATTGCACATTACTGTATTATATTTTTGTTTTTGAATTTTAAACAGTGCTGTAGGCTTGAAGACAAAAAGGCACAATTTTTAAAAAATAGAAATTACAGAATGTCTAAAAAGTTCTTAGACAAATATATTCGTATTAAATTTTTTATTCTAAAATTAACAATAAAAAGGCAACCGTTTAAACAATTTTATAATA
The DNA here is from genome assembly GCA_035044305.1 of Drosophila nigritarsus. NCBI lineage: Eukaryota > Metazoa > Arthropoda > Insecta > Diptera > Drosophilidae > Drosophila > Drosophila nigritarsus. Next base: position 67,722 of record JAWNMF010000401.1, on the reverse strand, counting down.
TTATACGTTGCTTCATAAAACTTTTCATAAAACAGAGCAATAAACAGACAAACGGGGGTTGCAAATTAAAGCACAATTAAAGCAATAAATTGGAGAAATGGCTAAAATAATTTCAAATTTTAGTATATTTTTTTTTTAATAAATTTTATGAGTTTTGCTTTTTGGTGGGTACAACACAATTGTGGAATATTATGGTTGAAAAAATGGATAATAGACCTATCTTAACGAGAATTTTAAGCTTTGGCTTTGAGCTCTATATTTGTGCCTTACAACGAGAATAGGCTTTCGATTGCCATATTTTTTGTCAATTACAAAATTTCTTTTTAATTTTGATTAACTCGGCTTAAGCTGAAATTTATCCGTAGGTTTAGACTTAAGCTATGGCTTAGGCTTAGATCAAGTATCTCAATGGGTTTTAATCTAAACTTTTTGTTTTTTTTATTTTTATTCCCTATTTGTCTTTTCCTCTCCCTTTTTTGCCCCAATCCTTCCTACACCTTCTTACACTCAACTGTTCTCTACGTTTGTCAAATCTCTTTTTTATTTTAATTGTTTTTTAAATTATACATGATGAAAATTGACATCCACTTAGAGAATGTTTTTAAAATGAGCTTTCTTTAACAAAAAAAAACTTTTGTTATTTTATCAATTTGCGATCGGAAGCGTCTTTTAAGTCTACACAAAAATTACATTTTATGCAATTTCAAAAAAAATAAAATAAAATTTATGCTTTCACTTTATTATTTTAGATAAAAAAATGATTGATGGAATTTTTGTTGAGAGTTGAGGGAAATTTTTTTTTGGGAACTAGTTATCACAGATTTAACGCTATTGATCTTTTATTTTATAAATGTTCTGTTATTTTTGGGACACTTGCACTTTTTGGCCGTTGTGTTAGGGACAAAAGCCTTTTGAGTTTTTAAAGTTTAATTTTTTTTTGAATCGTTAAATTTTTGCTTTAATTTTTTAGTCATTAATATGGCCTATTATTTCTCCATTTTAATCCCAAATAGCCTTGTCTTGAACATTGTTTGAGTTTTGTTGCTTCATTCGTCAAGTCTAGTTTCACACCCAAACATTTTATTTTTTTGCTAAGATTGTAAGTTATGTTTAAAAAAATTTAAACACAGAGTTGTCCCACCACGATTTTCCTGAGACTGTGCCTAAGCCTGAAACCGAAGTTTGGGAAACTGCTAAAAATGCCCAAATCAATTTTTTTCTTGATTCACATCATTTGAATCAGAACGCAAAGCTTAGCCTCTTGAACGTACGGTTATAGTTTAACTGTAAACGTTCAGTACCTTATAAAACAAAAAGGAGCAAAGTCTCGAAGAAAATGGAGGATTAAACCGATGGACAAAAGAAAAAAATAGTGATCAGCGAGTGTGTGCCGGAACCCAACACCATCTATTAAAACTCTTTTAAATACATTTTTGGAAAGACCTCAAAAATTCTATCAGCCAAATGTAAGCAAAATTTTTCAATTCGGCGCAAAAAATATTAAATTGGAACTTATATGTAAATTTTTCTTTTTAGCAAACTTTACAACCAAACATTTGCTTATTTGCAAATTTATTCTATTTTTTTATTGCGGCCAACAATTTCCCACTTTTTGGGTAATAAAAAAGAGACGAATAAACAAACAAACAAACAAATGCCAAAGCACAGCCGCCGCCTAACGTGCTTAATGATTTCTTTAAATTATTCGAATCAAAATTTTTTTTGTCCCAAATAAAAACAAAAAGTGGAAAGGCGAAGGAGTGTGTGCGTAGAAGGGGGAAGCCAAAGAAAAAGCTTAGTTTTTTTTTGATGGAGGAAAAACGCATTAAAAGGCAAACCGAAGGAGAAAACTTTATTTTTTTTCTTTTGTTTATTTTTTTGTGATTAACAAGCTTTAGCCTTATATATTCGTTTACTTTGCTTTTTTTTTGATTTACTTTGTTTTGAGCGCATTTCCGTCTTGAAAATGTAAATATTCTTGATGGCATCGTATAATACTCAGACTATGGGTACTGAGCAATTGGGTTTTTTTTCTATGCTTCTGTTTCGGCGCTGAGTCGTTACGGCGCCATTATGTCCTTACGCATGTAATGGTTCAGAATAACTTTTTTTTTCTTTTCTCCTTCCTTTCCCCTCCCCTTTCCTACCTAATCCGCTTTTCCTTCCCATTCCCTACCTATTCTCATTTTACATCCCCTTTTTCTTCCCTTCCTATTCCCCTTCTCTTCCTCTTCCTCTTCCCATTCCCTTCTTATTCCTCCTCCCCTTTCCCTTCCCTTCCTATTCCCCTTCCTTTCCTCTTCCCTTCCTTTTTCCCTTCTTAATTCCTTTCCCTTCCTCTTCCTCTTCCCTTTCCCTCCTTATTCCCCTTTTTCATCCCCTTCCAGTGAATAGCGTTTTTGTCCCTACCTATTCTCATTTTACATCCCCTTTTTCTTCCCTTCCTATTTCCCTTCTCTTCCTCTTCCTCTTCCCATTCCCTTCTTATTCCTCCTCCCCTTTCCCTTCCCTTCCTATTCTCCTTCCTTTCTTCTTCCCTTCCTTTTTCCCTTCTTGATTCCTTTTCCTTCCTCTTCCTCTTCCCCTTCCCTCCTTATTCCCCTTTTTCATCCCCTTCCAGTGAATAGCGTTATTGTATTGTGTTTTATTATTGTCTGTAAATTTTTGTTGTATTCTGCCTTGAACTATATTTTTGATTACTTTTGTGCTGTTATTATTTATTGATTGGTTGTAGTTTTCAGAGTGGTTTGAGTTTCATTATTTGTACTTGATTCATATTTTATATTGGTTTGGTTAGACTTTGGGTTTTAGTAACATTTTAAGGCTGGGGTTATACTTTTGATTAAATTAAGCTGTACTATGCCTTCTATTATTATTTAGTGTTTGATTGTGGATTTGATTTCATAATTTTAATTTGCTTATTGTTTTGAATTTGCGTTATGATATATAAAGGTTATAAAGTATTATGGGTCACTACTAGACGACAGTTTGATCTAAAACTGCCTCTGGGTATCGGGACTTAAGATAGACGGGCTTGAGGTTTTAGTTAGCTTAAGCGTTTTTAGTTTTAGTTGGAGAAAAGATGTACGTAAATATACACAAAACTTATAAAATTTAACTACATTTCCCACATGGCCGTAACCTACTTTTCGAGATAAAAGTGTGTGTTCCGAAATAAAACTTTATATCATTTTGTTTTAAATTTTATTTTTTGTTAAAATTTAAAAGTTTTGGCTCAGAGTTTTTAAGTTAAGTTTGCTTGTTTTGGCTTTGAAATTAAACATTTATCATTTATTATAGCGTTATAATTATATTAGAACGGGTAATATAATTTAATCATTTTTTTTTATAAAATTGTATGTTTATTATTTTATACCAAATTATTTTTATTCGAATTCCCAAATTGCAATTACTTTTTTTTAGGCCATTTACTTTGTTGCCGTTATTTAATTTTTTGCGACAGATGTGAGCGGAGGCTCTGCTAAAAATTCAAGTCTAATGGTTGTCGAAAAGGTAGACTTTTTGTGTTTTTAAATTTTAATTCTTGTTAAAATTGAAAAGTTTTGGCTCAGAGTTTTTAATTCTATTTTGTCTGTCGTTTTTTTGTCCGGTGTTTTTTTGTTATTTGACAATGCACGGCGCTATTACTGTCCGCACCGTAGCGAATCACTTATACAGTAAAATTTTGTAATAATATTGCCATTGCATAAATTACACAAACAATGGTAGTGCAAGTGTATTACAGTTTAATACAGTTTTAAGTATAATCTAATAAGAAAAATTTTTTCAGCAAACAGTGTACGCCTAGTCATAAGATTACCGGAAAAAAAGTCCGCCTGTTCAAACAAATCTAACTGGCGAGTAATACGGCTGAAAAAAAAAAGCCCTTCAGACATAGAGTCAAACATGCGACTAGTCTATTCGGAAATGTAACCACCCTAAGCTTATAGTTCTTCTCCTGCAATAGCCTCTTTTTATAAACCAAACCTTTCGGGTGAAGTGTTTTGAGGAGTTTTGAAAAAAAATTGTGCTATAATACTTTGAAATTTTCTCAACTCTAAAAAAAAAAACAAACAAAAATGTATTATAAAAGAATTGAATAGATAAGTAACTAATAATTTGTGAAACACGACCCATTTTTTTTATATCTAAATATAGTATTAGTATTGAAGAAGAGCATTGATTTTTTTTTATTGTCGTTACAAACAAACTTTGGCAAAACCCAATTTGTTTTATCAGTTTATTATGAAAATTTATAGTTTTTTGCACGAATAATATTTTAATCAATTTGTCAATAATTTTGTCCAGCATTGTAAAACTCAACCTCTTTTTTTTTTTTTTTTGATGAGAAAATCAAAACTTTTTAGCAATTTTATCAGCAAATAGCAAAAGAAAAGGTTGCAAAATTATTGAAGAATTTGGTTAGCACAACTTCGATGTTAATAAAAACAACATTGTGATTTGGCAAATGACTTTTATAACTTGTCAATTATGAGTGGCGTGTTAGAGAGTGAATGTGGGAGGACGAGGAGGAGTTGGGAGGAAGAGGCAGAGGTATAACCAGACCGAGTCAGGCTAAACCTTGTGTTATGAACTGAGTTTGAGGACCAAAATCAAAATTGTTAAACATTTTTTATTGAGGTTTTAAAAAAAAAATTTTTTTCTTATTTTTTTGGGAGCAAAAACCAAAGAAAAAATGATTTTCTGACGTCTTGACAAATTTTTTTCTCAATAAGAGACTATTTTTTTGATGTAATCTTTGAAGGGAATTTTATTTTGACGGCTTTAGCTTTGTCAAAAATCATTTTTTGGCCATTACTTTTAAACAATTTGAGTGAAAAACCTCAATGTTTTGTTTATTTATGAGTTATGATTTTGGATGCAAAGTAATTAAAATTGAATGTTTCATTTTGTTAATGCAATTTGATTGAAAATTGGAAATAGGCTTAACTTTTGGCTTTGGCTTAGGTTCTAACTTATGCTTATTGTTGGGCTTGGCTTATTTTTGGCTTTAATTTAGGCTTAGGCTTAGGCTTAGGCTTAAGCTTATAATTAAGTTTGGTTTATTTTTGGCTTAGACAAAAGCTCAGGTTTAGGCTTATACTTACGATTAGGCTTATTTTTAGACTTAGGGCTTAGATTTAGGTTTAGATGTAGGCCTAGGCTTAGGACTGAGTCTTTGCTATAGGTTTAAACTCTTATTTAAGCTTATTGTTGAGATTAGTTTATTTTTGCTTCACACAATAGCTTATGCTTAGCTTTTTAAGCTTTTGCATAAGTTTTAAAGATTTAATCGTCATTAATTTTTTATAATGATCGCAATTTTAATGGACTAACTTCATTTTATGCGTTCTAATTTTGGTCAATAATTTTTTATTTATTTAATATTGGTTATTTTTTTAATTGTTTTTCTTAAAAAAAAAATTTTTTTTTTATTTAAAGTGCTACTGAGGTTTGAATGTCGTTTTTTTTTTCCGACAATTTTGGTTATATACGTTATATGTTCATAAAATGTTTTACTTATCACTCTAACCAATTTCTCCTTTTTTTTATTCGTTCACAATCTCCACTCCTTTAATCTTGTCCTTTTACCGATTAGCTTCCATATTTCTTTGGCTTGTGCTTTCAGATTTACGTGTGTTTGTATCTTTAGCTATTTATTTTTATATAACTCATCATCAGTGTAGTTTAAACTCATTGATTACTCTTCCTTTTCCACCCTTTTCAGCTTGTCTTGTGGTTTTTGGCTCTTCCTTTAAATTATTCCCATACACTTTCAGTTTCTTCTTCCTGCTTTATCGTTTCCATATTTTGTTTGTCATTATAATAAACTAAATGCTTGGCTTTATTATCTATAGTCTGTCCACATGCGGTCTTCCTTTTCGTTTCTTTTCATGCATTTCAAAACCAATGTCAAATTATTGATATCCCCAAAAACATTTTCAATTTGAATATTATGATTAATACAAAAGCCCTAAAAAATTTTTTTTGCAAATGAATTTGAAAATCAAGTAAAATCAAAAAAAAAAAATCGTAGAGCAATAATTATTTTAAAACGAATAACACAAAAATTTTGAAATTGAGATGCCGCAAATATTTAAGTATATTTCTTTCAAACTAAAATTATTTATAAAAATAAGAGTGGTGAGAGTCTCAAATTACTTTCACCAAAAACCATATTTATTTATTTTTTTTCTGTTCTGTGTGCAATATTTTTTTTGTTGTTATGTCTGAAATTGTTCTGCCGAAAATTTTAGTCAAATATCTTTATTTCAGCCCGAAACGCAATCTGACGTATTTTGGAAGGTTTTTTGTGGAATGATTACCTTCTTTTCTTTTTTTTTTTTTATTATTTTCAATAATGCATACTTATCTATTCTGGTTTTTTCTTCATTTTATTTTCCCATTTGGTTGGCCTGAGCTTAGCCAATGGAATTTGTCTACGGAAATGACTAAATTGAGTACTTCTTTTTTTTTTTTTTTTTTTTTTTTGCTTTTAATTTCTTTTCTTAGTTAATGCATTTTTAAATATTTTTGTTTCGTTTATTTGGAATAGTATAACAAATTTTTCTGCTAATAGTTGCCAAACTTTGGATTTATTCTTTTGTAAGATTTTTTTCCTTAAACTATTCATTTTTTGTCGCCTTATAACCGCTTTTAGGCGTTTGTTTTTTTTTTTGAAAATTTTGGAATAGTTTACTTTCACTGCGTCGCCAGAAATCTGACTTTCTTGTTTTTGAGCTTAAGCCAATGTTTGGACTTTAGCGTAGGCTGCTAAGCCTTGGGCTTTCTATTAAAAATTTTACAGTTAATTTTGCGCTGTAACTTTTGCTTAAGTTCAAGCTTATCTTATCTCAACGCTTTTTCGTTATAACCGACAATTTAATACACTTAAACTTTTTGACTTAGGCTTAGACAAAAACATAAACTTAGGGTTAGGGTTAATCTTAAGTTTAAACTTAGGCTTAGCGTAGGCTTAGGTTTAGTCAAGGGCTTAGGATTATTAGGCTTAGACTTAAGATTAGGCTTTAGCTTAGGTTTTGGCTCAAGCTTAGACTTAGGCTTAGCTTTGTGCTTAGGCTTAGCTTAGGCTTAGGTTTGGTTTAGGGTTTAGGCTTATTAGGCTTAAGTTTACCTTGAGGCTTATTCAAATGAATCCTTTAATTAATCTTTTGGCTGAAACGGTTAATGGTATTTTTAATTGTTCATTGCAAATTTTTAACAATTTTTATGCTCTTTTGATTTTCGTAGTTTTTATCAAATGCCATAAAACTTGATGTGAGTGAAATTTGAAGTGACAAGTAAGTTTAACAAATAATTTCTTATTTTTAAGCCATTATAGTAAAAGCTATAATTTATGGGAAAATAAATTAATTTTATTGAATAAGTCAAAAGTTTTTTTTTTGCTTAATGAAATGTTTATTTGATAATTTTTGTCTAATGGCATTTTGGGTTTTCCAATAGCTAAAAATTGCACTTTGATTGTACGGTACTATTTAAATATAAATATGATATTACAGGTCATAATTGGGCAACATTGTATATATTATATGCTGTAAACGCATTGCGCTTTTTGTATTCTCAGTGATTTGCTAAAAATTTTTTAAGTTTCTGCTTCAATAATTATTTGAAAATTTCTTTAGTCACCCGCAGTTTTTTTCACAGCGATAAAATCCTCCGATTTATCCGCCGATTTATCTTTATTTTTACCGGCACAGCCTAAGGCTAAAAGTCAAAAACTGCATCTCAGCAGTGAGCCTTATCATTTTTACGACATAATTACAGTAGATTAAATTGCGTAGGCAGCAACAATAGTAAATGTTTGCAATGTCAAGTCATAAAGCACTCTTCCTCAGTACCAATGCTTTCATTTGATTCTAATAATAAGTTCAAATCGAATTATGGTTTAAGCTACTACAGTAAGCTACTACAGTAAGATATTACAGTAAGCTATTACAGTAAGGTACTACAGTAGCTTAGAGACTTATTTATCATTAACACTAGAAGGAAAAAGGTGGCTATATCTATGGATGATCTTTATGGACAATGCCTTACCTATATTTAAGATCTGTCTGGGTTTACGGTAAAATTGTATGTACTCCATTTTGAACTCAAATAAAAGCTTTACCAAAAAGCGTTCAGACATTTGATTAAAAAAAAGTGCTCAGGCAATTAGTCCCACAGACAATTGCGCTTTTAACAACATTTCAACAACAATTGAAATTTTTTTTATCCAGACATTTGGCGCAATAAAGTTGGGATTATTATGCCATAATGTCGTACAATCCCCTTCCTAAGTACAAATCATTGCAAAACTTTTAATATACTGCCCTCAATTAACTGTACAAATTTCTTTCATTGTTTAATCAATGAAATTCACATCGTTTTTATTAATTGTATCATCCAATTCTCTAATCAGTTTGCTGAAAATAATTGGTGGTGATATCAGCAACAACACACCAATTTACAGCAATTTACTCAACTACGAAAAATTAATTCTGATAATTTCTTTAGCTATTGCTAAAAATTGAAAGAAATTGTATCTTTTTTTTGTCACACAAATTGCTTTTTGAGTATTCTTTTTTTTTGAAAAGGGTTTAAGTGTATCTCTCCCCCTGTCTTATCCTCGTGTCTCGAAGGTTTCAAATTACAAATTATGTATTTTGCTTTGTTTTATTTTGCTTTTTTTATGGGGTTTTTGGGAAAAGCTTATTGTTTTATTTGAACAAAAATTAAAATTATTAAAGGGGCTTTAATTTTTTTAATGAGACTCTTTAGTTGAAGGGAATATTGCTAGCCCATCAAAGCCTACACTAACATATACTGATTCCTGACGGTGCGATGTCCTCAACGCCCTTTTATCTAAGCTAAAAGACATGGAGCAGAACTTGAGCCTGTGCTTAAGTTTACACTGAACTTCCGCCTAAATTATATCTTAAAGCCTAAATTTTTCGTTGGTCTTAAATTTAGAATTTTTTCAATATTTAATTTGAGCCGAAAACTTTTAATTAATTTTTTATGCCAATTTTTTTCTACGTAAAAACGAAAAAATGTCTGTTTTTGTGGGCCATTGAGCATTCCGTATTTTTATGGCAATTTAAACACAATTCTTCACATAGGTGCCAAGTTTCATATTTTGGGCCACAATGGTTCGTTCGTTTATGCTTGTATGATTCTAATAATGTCGCAGACGTGGCCGACATCTTGAAACAAAATTGAAACTTAAGTTTTATTTTAGTTTTAAGTTTTTATCTGAGTTTTTATTGTCTCTCAGGTTAGGCCCTATTTTTTAAGCCTTATTTATCTATGCTTGTATACTTGAATTTTTTAAAATAAAATATTAAAAAGCATTTTGAGCCTAGAAAATTAGCTAAAAGTGAATGAATCGACAGGCAGCCATTCAATTCCAACTCCACCCCGTTTTATGGCCAAAAAAAAACTGGCAGAATCCTACCGCGAAAACCTTTTCAACTCAACAAATGGGATTGCCCTTCTCGTCTTTGGGTATTCAATTGCTTTTTGCTAAAAAAATTGCATTTAAAAAAGGAAAAAATTCCATTTTTTTGGTCAAATAATAACTTTTTCTTCGTTTCACTAGAGTAAATATGTAGTTCTAACACAATTCTCGCATGTATCAAAATATTGTCAATTCTTTGTTTATTCATTTTTGCTTTCCAAAAAAAATTTTCTGTCAGATTTTTTCCCATTTTTATGCTTTTTACGGCTGTAATATTATTTTTTTTTCTGTTGTTTCATGTAAAGGTACAAATATTTGCTTTGTTTGCGCTCGCCCGACTCAAAAAATTTCAACTGATTCAAAATCAAATAACTTATTTCTTATAACCAAATTATTTTTTAAATAGAGTGTGATAAGTGAGATAAACGGCTGTTTGTTAAGCCATTTGTCATTTTGAGTTTAAGAATTGCGTTTATATTCAAATACAACGGTAAAAGGCTTACTGTAAATTCCCTTGCAGAAATTACTATCAATTCTTTTACGAATTTCTTTTACGAACTACTGTACATTATTTTACATAGACTACAGTATATTCTTTTTAGGAAGCTACTGTGTATTTTTTATCGATACTACCTTAACTCTTCTTCCAGAGGCTACTTCCATTTTTTATTATATACACTACTATTAATTCTTTTACGGAAGCTACCGTATTTTTTTTAAACTACTGTACATTTTTTACAAAAAACACCGTAAAAAAATGTTAATACTTTTACTACGGCTTATTTTACGGTGACTTCTGTTTATTTTGTTTTGTTAAAGGAACAGATCAGTTAGTTCTTTTACAAAAAATAATGTCTACCTCAAATTGTTCAACTAAAACTAGCACTTATAATTTTCAAAACTACAGTAATTTTCTTTAGAGACTACGGTAATATTCTTAACAAAATCAACGGTATATTTTGTAGGACCATGATTTTTTAGACACTACATCAATGTTTTATTCTAAAATTTAAATAAGAGGAAGTACCAGCCCATTTCTCAGCATCAGATGTCTTCCAGCTGTGAGACTTTCAACCTTTATTCTTACAACAGCTAATTGCAAAATTCGCACAAAAACTTTTTTTGTTGATTAAATTTTCGAATATTTACCAAAAAAAAACACACACACAAAAGGGAAATTGAGAAAATATAACGGAGTGAAATGGGAAAAAAAGAGGAAGACGACGATTGAACGAATGGCGATGCATAAAATCAAAAAAAAAGCAGAAAAAATGTATGATAATGTAAAGCTAATATTATTGCTGGCTTTTTCTTGACAAAATTTTTTTTGTGTTATTGTAATGCAAAAATTTTCGATTTTTTTCACTTTTTTTTGCTCTGTGGGCTTTTAGCTCACTCTCTTTCACCTTTATTTTGTTGGGCCATTTAGTTCGTCGAAAAGGAACATCTTTTGCCCCCTTTTTTTTCTTTTGCTCGTCCTCTTTCTTCAAAATGTTTTTATTGTAAGGAGAAGAGAGAGACGGAAAGAAATATGATCTGGTGATAATGTTTGCTTATTAACTGAAAGGTGAGTAAATGAAATTTGCAGGGCTTGTACCAGTTCTTTATTTTAATTTCTTTTTGCATTAATTTATATTACAATTACTGTTTTTGTATTTTGATTCGATTTTCGCTTTGTTATTTGATGGCAAAAAGATGTTTTTTGACATCTAAGCAAGTGTTTATGTTTTTTATGCCTGTTGTGGAGTTCAATAACCTCAATTCATGTATGCAGAGCTTTCATTTGAGTTCAAAATGAGTTCAGCAAATTTTACAGAAATTTGCATAATCTTCAAAACAGATAGGGCTTAATATAAAATAAAAGGATACTAAAATTATCTTTCTAATTCAAACATTTTTGTCAAAAGATTTCCTAGGTTACTGTAGAATTGGGCGAGGGTCGCTAAAACTAGTGGACGGTGAGTAAGTCAGTGCAAAATGCTATAACCGTTAAAGCTTCAAAATGAATATTTGCAAAAAAATTTTTGTTATGTTTTTGTTGTCTTAACACGAAGATTCTGTATAAACTTCTTTTAAATTTTGAGCCAAATTTTTTAAGTGTGAAAAGCTTCACAGGTAAATTTGTACTCCTAATTAATATATATTTTCCCTTAAAATTGTCTTTGAAGCCTTGAATTTTTATCCGATAGTCTGTAATAAAATTATTCAAGTAGCCGTTCGCTTTGCTTTTACTACTTGATTTCTTATGTTTTCCAAAAATGCAAAAAAAAATTAAAAACTGATCTCGGCCGGGATCGAACCGGCGGCCTTCTGCGTGTAAAGCAGACGTGATAACCACTACACCACGAGACCACTTACCCTTCAATTCTTTATTTTTTCTTTTATTAGTTTCTGCTTTTTTTTTAAAAACACATTTTGTCTATTGCGTTTTTTCCCGAAAGCTCGCAATTATAATTTAAGTTAGTGCACAGTATACTTTTTATTTGCCTAATTGTTGACGTCCTTTATTGCAGAAGAGGAGAACTTTTTTATGCTTTATTTAATTTCGAACAGTTATTAAATTTTTTAAACGTTGCTCTTGTTGGTTACATCTGTTACATCTTGGTTACATTTGTGCTGTTGATTGCTACTCAAATTTTCTTTATTTTGTTTTTGTTTTTTATTTGGCCTACTGTCTGTCTGACATCTCTCTAGTCTAACGGCTTTCATGGCCAAAAATCTTTCTAACCAACTGTTTCTGTGGTCTAAAACTCTTCAGCTAAGCAGCTGCCAGGCCAAATGTCTCTGACCCCGTGCTTTTCTGGCCAAGTGTCTCTCTGAGACAGTGTCTGTGTGTCTCTGTGACTCATTGTCTTTCTGACCCACTTTCGCTTTTACCTAAGGCCTGCATTCATCTTGAAATTGTCTTGAAACGAAAGTTTGCTGAGTCCAAATTCCGATTTATAGTTAATTTGTTTTCTTTTATAAATGAAACTTCTTTGCTTTAGCCTACGCTTTTCCATTTTCTTTGCAATTTTTTTGTAATTATAAATTCCAATCTAAACATTATACCCTTCATTTGTCATACACTCAAGAATGTTATTTTTTAAGCTGTAGTCATCAATTTACTCCAAATATTACTGGAAAAATAAAAATTAAAACAAAGGAAAGAAGAAAGGATTAACGATGAAAAAAAACAAATGGAAAGAAATTGAATGAAAAATTTTTTCATTTTACTTTTTTTTTTCTTTTAAACCCATTTTTGGTTCTCTCTCAAATGGTTTTAGTAGAAACAGCTGTTTGTTTTACTCAAATTATTTATGTTTAGGCTTAGGCTTAGGCTCAGAGGTTGGCGTGCTTGTGCTCATCCTAAGCTTTAGGCAGAGGCTTAGGCTTTTAGTCTTAACTTTTTTTTGAACTTAAGTGTAGATTTGCCTAAGCTTGGGCTTAAACTGAGTTTTTTTTGTGCTTTTTTTGTGCCCTAAGATTAGTTTTGGTTTTAGGCTTAATCCTAGTCTCAAACTGAGGCTTTGACTATGTCTACCAAATAACCTTAAACTTAGGCCTATGCATAGGTTTTTTAACTTTTTTTTTTTAAATTAAACCTTTATGTTTATATCAGCTTTGACATTCATTAGCTGTTGAGCTTAAGCTTTATTGTTTAAACTTCTTAGACTTATGATTGGGATTGGGATTAGGATTATGACAAGATTCGTGTGTTGGCTCATCAAAGACTTAGACTTAAACTCAGTCTTGAGCTTAGTTTTATGCTTGCATACGTATATGTTATACAGTATTTTATGTTAGCTGCTTTATTATTTATTGCATCATTATTATACTTACAGTATAAGTAACTAAATATTTGCAAATTTCATAAAATATTCATATAAAATTGGTTGTAATTATTGCAGATTGACTTGATGCCTTCCACAGCTGCGATTGCTGCAGAAACAGTCGCCCAGTACAATGCTATTCTAATGAATTGCAACATTAATAATTCCGCCAAAACTTTGACCATTCCACACGCCGGCGCCTCCGTCCATTGTTTTGCAAGCACAAAAAATGATATTGCATACGAAAGCAGTTTTGCTGGCGTTAAGTCTCAGACGACGCCTCAAACTGGGCTAAGCAACACCAATCCCACACCAAACACACCGTTGACCTTCAACAAAAATGGTGATGTTGTGGCCAACGATAATCAAGTGCCGTCCGTCTCCGTCATTCTGACAATTCGACTACTAATGCAGGGCAAAGTAAAATTTTTGTTGTTCAAATTTCGAATGGGCAAAGCATGTTTGATCAATTCCCATAATGGAAACAATAATAAACAAGTAAAAGGGCAATCAGTTTGATGGAGTCATTTTTAAAATTTTAACAAAATCCAATTATAAAAAATATATTAGCCTTCTTTTTTTTTTTTTTTTCACAAAATAGATTTTTTAAAGGCATCATTTGGGCTTTGCAATATAATACAGCGCGGGCCAAATAACGAGAGGGTTTATCACAGTCTTCGTCCTCAAAAGTATGCCAACTGGGAATCTGACTTTGCATTTGGTTTCTTCAACTCCGTGAAATGAGGCTCAAAAAAAAAAGTTTTAAAAATTTTAAGCAAATTAGTCCAATTTAAAAAAATGAATTATTCTTTTCGGTGGCTAATTAAATTAGTTAGTTTTTGGTTTTTTATTAGATTTTATTGAATTTATAACATTTATAAAATATATAAAATTTTAGAGTCAAAGCCATTTTTTTTGTTTTTGGATAGGGATTAAAAAAAAAGGATTCAGAATCAAATTATAACACGTAATTATATTGCAACACGTAAATTTCTTCTAAATTATTGCCACTGTTGCTATTGTCTGTCTTATGAAATAGAAATTGCAGGACGCAAAACAAATTCCATTGCGTTTTCAAAACGCTTTCAAAAAATAAAGCTTTTGTTCCGTTAATCTGATAAGTCTGTGAGCTCATTCTCTTAAATGTCTTCTTGAAATGGGAGCACAACACAACTTTTTCCTGTAAATGGTTTATTTGAAGCTCAGGACGGGATTCAGCCCTATAACTACTCTGTTTATGATACCAACTTTAAATAAAGCCTTGTTTTAGGAAGTTGGCAGTATAATTGGCAAACGTGGAGACCACGTCAAACAAATACGTGAAACGAGTGGCGGCAAAGTGAATATATCTGATGGGTCGTGTCCAGAGAGAATAGTAACAATTACGGGCAATACTTCGGCTATTGATAAGGCCTTTTCAATGATTGCGCGAAAGTTTGAGGAAGTAAGTCTGGCTTTTTGGCTGACAAACAACTGTTTATTAACATTTTAGGACTTGCAAGCCTTGCCGAACAGTGTGCCCAAGCCGCCAATCACAATGCGGTTAATTGTTCCGGCGACACAGTGCGGTTCACTTATTGGCAAAGGCGGGTCAAAAATCAAAGAGATTCGAGAGGTTTTTTGAGTTGTTTTTTGCATTTTGATATCGGCCATGAGTTGCTCATGATATAATTGTGCAATATATTTGAGCGCAAGCTCATGCCTAATCTTCAATTTTGGTTTTATCTTAAGTATAGATGTAAGCTTTAGCTTATGCCAATTTAGAGTTTAGAGTTTGCTTCAGTATGGGAATGTTATAAAAATTAAAAAAAAAATAAATTAAAAAAAAAAAACTTTTATCTAACCTGACACTTAAGTTTGAGTTCATTCTTATGAATAGGTTAAATCATAGGAATATATTTAACCCATTTCTCTTATCCTTTCAATTTTTTATTTTTTTTACTGAAAGATGTGCTATTAGGCTCAAGCATAAGTGTAAGCTCTTCAGTTTAAGCTTAGACTTTATTTTTAGAATTGGTTAAAGTTTATTCTTTGTTTAAATCAAATGTTTTTTCTTATGTCTCAAATGTTTTCTTATAATTCATTGAATAAGCTTTATCCTTTCCTGACGTATATGCTTGGGTTTAGCTTAGACTTGAAACTTAATTTAAGTCCTAAGTTTGAGCATTAGCCTTGTTTTTAAGAAAGTTGGCTGCGCCAAAGCTTAGGAAAAGCTTATACTTCGTACAGCTTTTATTCCAATTGGTGTTTACGTTATAACCTTATCTTTTTGTCCTTTCCAATAATTTGTTATCAATTCCAGAAAACGGGTGCATCTATTCAAGTCGCTACAGAAATGCTTCCATCTTCCACTGAGCGCGCGGTGACAATAAGTGGCACCTGTGAAGCGTTAATAGATTGCATGCAGGAAGTTTGCCAAATACTATTGGAGGTAGCCAATTTGTCTTTAAAATTACCTTTTTTCTCAATGAAATGCTTTCAGGCGCCGCCCAAAAGCGCGACGTTATCCTTCCGACCTAAACCCACCTACAACCCACTGCTGATTGCTAGCTCAGCGGCGGCCGCCGCTGCTGCCCAACAACAAGCTACACAGCACATTGCCGCAACTCTATTACAACAACAACAACAACAACAACAACAACAAAACACTCAACAACAGCAACAAGCTGCTGCAGCAGCAGCAATGGCTGCAGCAACAGTTGCAGTTGCTCAAACCCAGCAGCAATTTGGTGCTGTATCACCGCTGTCCTTCAGCAATATGTCAACTGCTGTGCCCGGCATGCCTGAGGTAACATTTTGGTGCAATACCGTAATTTATTTTTTATTAAATCAGTTTACCCCATTTATTTGTTTTCAACATTGGTGTTTGGGCTTTTGTCTTATACATTGCTGTTTATGGTTTTTTTTAATGTTTGATCCATTTAAACTTTAACAAAATGGTTTTGGTTTTGGTATTTTTGCCTTTTTAATTTAATATTCCTTTTTTGTCTTTAAATATTTCCTTTGGCTTATTCATACTTGAGTTGGGCGCGCAGAGGCAGGCAAATGTTTTGGCGCAGAGTTAGACGCACGCTCGGGCTTAGGCGCTAAATCGACATTTTTATGCAAAAATTCGATATTTCAAAAATTTATAATGTCATTTATAAAATACAAACATAACGCAATGTTAAGCTGTATTTTTGGGCTTTATTTTTTCAGGCGTGTAATGAAATCTCAATGTTGCCATTGAAGCACAATTTTGTTTTGAGATTTCGTAAAGTTGTTGAAAATTGAATTGAAAATAGTGTAACTCATTTCATAATACCTCATATTTTATTCTCAATAAATTTTAATTATGTGAGATTTTGGGTATGGGAACGAAATGACATTGGAGGAATAATTGACTTAACAAGTGATAATTAAGAGGAAGGCGCTCAAGTCTACAAAAATTTTCCGGTTAAAACCTGTTTCAAATTTTCTTATTATTTGAGGGGTATTTATGAGTGTTATAAATATAAAGGGGTATTATAACTACCTTATAAGTGTTAATAAATGCTTATCCAATTCTATGTGAAAAGTTGAGGCAAATCTGTGTATTTTCCAGTATTGTCAAAAGCTACCAAACGACACACCAAAATTGCCATCGCTATCTAACAGTTTTAATTGCTACCATTTCATAACGGTTTTAACTAAAATGAAGTAAATTTCTTACAGTAAAAATGGCCGATCCCTTTTGCATACTATTAAATATTAAATAAGGTATTAGAATTTTTTTAGCAAGTCTTTTAGTCCGCGTCAAATCGTCTGTCGACTTGGCCTCTTTTTGTCTTTAATCACAAATCACATATTTATTTTGTCTTTTATTTAAAACGGATTAAAAGGTCGGTTTTCGATCAAAACTTCTCAGTCAAAACGTCCTCTTTGCTTTAGTCGAAGAACAAAATACCTATTATCGATGTTAACGTCAGTCAAATTGCTGATCAACAATTAGGCCAAGTCACTTTGAATTAATTAATTACGCATGTCATTCCTGAGTTTTAAAAGCCCTGTCACATCTTGCTCAAGTCCTATTTTCAATTGTGTAAAATTCGACAAAACACTTCCCGCTTAATTGTTGTTAATTTGTTTGGCTATGAAAATTCGCTTTTTTTATCCGTACCTAATTTTTTCAGCTGACCAGATTTCAACCCTTTGTTGACAATTCTCCATCCATAAACCGAAACACTGCCAACTTCCATCTTTCCACTTCTCAAGGTATAAACAATTTTTTTCCATTTTTTTATTGTAATACACTCAAATTGCTATTTTTAATTGGCTTTTGAAACGTTTTGTTTAATTCACAAATCTCACAAAGCTCACAAATCAAGCTTAACCCATTTTTGTAATTTAAAATTTAAGCCTTTTCAATTTTTCCGCCCGATGAGGCAAGAGCACGATAAAACTGTTAGTTTTACCCCCAAAATCTTTAGTGTTTTTTTTTTCCCACCATTTTCCAGTTAGACAACATTTTTTGTCTAATAAATATTTTCCAGTATTTACGTTAAATTAAAAATGTGAAAAGCAAACGCTTGCGCCCATTAATTTTTATATTTTATTGCTTTAGCTAACATCAATAGTTTTATTTAGATTCAAACTTAAATAACGGCAATGCTACTTCATATTTCAATGCTCTTTCGGTTAATGGATTGAATGTAATTCCGGCTGTTGTTTCGCCTCATTTGCTTATGAACATGAATCATGGTACAGAATTTATTAGTGTTTCGACGATATTTTTTAAAGCTGGAGAAAAGTTTTTTCGTTAAAAAATGTTGTTTTTTTGTTTTTTAATGTTCTTCCGGCAATAAGTTGTTCCGATAAAAATTTTGTCTAAAATTATTTTTGAAAAAAAAAAGTTTTCAAATAATTTGTTCTGAGCTCTTCAGGCAAAAAAAAAAAGAGAAGTTGTTTTAGCATAACCGCTTTCAGTAATAAAGTTTGTTTTAAAAAAAACACTAAAATATTTGTCAGTAACCTATGTTTTTGGCAATGGGGCTTCAATACATTTTTTGGCGGTTAATTTCCTATATTTTCAGTTGCGGAAACGTCAAACACCGCTTCAACGTCACATGTTCTGCCGACGTCGACCGGAACGCAAACGGCTTCTGGCAGTATGCCTACTGCCGGAATTCAACCAACATGGACAACCAATGGAATGGTTTTGACTATGCTACCACAATTTGCGCAACAACAGCAGATGTCTTCATTTGATCCAGCATCTGTCGCTGCGACAACAGCTATTATGCAGCAGCACCAACAACAACAACAACAACAACAACAACAACAACAACAACAACAACAACCGAGACTGAGCGAGCTTCAAAACGGTAATTTTGCAATCGTTCAACCGACCGCTTTTTGTTGGCCCCAACAACAACAACAACAACAACAAATTCCTGTTTCACTAATGCAACAACAACAACAGTTTGACTTTTTGCAAGGTTTGGCGTATCCGGTAATTTCTGCGCCGTACATCATCAATCCTCGGTTTGCTAGATTTTTTGTTTGATTGTGCGGATTTGAATAGCTTTCCGTCGTTTATGTTTTTATACACGGATAGTAAAAATTGACTTGAGTTTAACACTAAAATACTTTTAGTTTCTTCTCTTATTTTTTGAATTAAGCTTGCTAAAAAAATTAAAAAAAAGCCCTGAATTACAGTTAAGTCATTAGATTTTTTAAATTACCAATAGAAAATAAGTTTTGACACTAAAAGCCATAGCCATATCATTCAAATTGTTTATATCGACAATACTTACTAGTTCTGTGTGCTGAGATTATATTTTGTAACTACTTCTTAATTTTGACTTTTTAATTTTTTTCTTAAACTATAACGTCAGAAAAACGTTAGCCAATAGCATTGTTTAATGGTTTTAGTTAAAGCACAGCGAGCGTAGTTAACCGTTGGATATCATTGAGTATAAGATTACATTATATACTGACGGAATCTACACTGTTTAAATAATAACGCTAGGTACTTTAAGGCTCAAAATTTGAGACGTCAGATGATTTGAAATTTTAGGCTAATAGAGTTCAAAATTTATTTTTAAATGTGAAATTGTAGTGCAATGTCCGGTCGAACAATGACAGTCAATGGGACACCATTGAAAGTTTCGAACAATGATCTGCCTTTGGCAGCGCCGCACAACATTGCAAACGACAACAATAATACTATGGATTTGACAAGCGGTGGGTCAAAATCTTCTCGTATTGCATCATCGTCAATTACCAATTCTCGCTCCAAGCGATTTTCACCTTATTAATTTTTTCTTATAAGGTTTAAACTTAGGCTTAGGCTTCAGTTTGCGCTTAAGCTTAAGGCATATGCTAAAACTTAGATTCAATCTTTAGTTGGCTCAGGCTTAGACTTAGGCTGCGGTTAAGTCTTAAAATTAAGCACAATTTAGACTTTGGTTTAAACTTAGGCTTAGGCTTAAACTTAACCTTTATCTTTGGCTTACGATTAGGTTTACGTTTACGCTTACTCGTAGACTTAGGCTCAGGCTTTAGCCCTGGCTGAGGCTTAGGCTTAAGATCAGGCTTTAGCCTTAGCTTAGGCTTAGGTTTTAATTTAAGCTTACGCTTACACCAAAACTTAGGTTCACGCTTATGCTTAGGCTTCTATAATTTATCATTTTTTTTTTATCATCATTTCATCTATTTTATATTTTTGACTCAATTTTTGATGCATTTGTTTTTCTGGCGCTCATCGATAATAAATTAATGCAATAATTTTATTATCTGTGCGTCAACTATGTAACCCTGCGCGCACAGTTGTGTTCAATTTTTTTATTTGATTATGTCTGAAAAAACTTATGTCTGCGTTAAAGCATTACAGACTCATTATTAGTCCGGTTAAGCCAAAGCTTTTTTTCAGCGTAAACATCTGTCTAGGTTTAAATTTTAGGTTAAGTTTAACCTTCAATTTATGCTTTGTGTTTTAATCTTGAGTCTAAGCTTTATTTTAAGCCTGATCTTAAAACGAAGATTGTAGATTAATTAAGTTATATTTTGAATTCTTTAAAAGATTGTTCTTTATTCAGTTTTACAAACTTTTCCCTATTTATCGTTTTTGGCGCATTTTGAAGAAACATTTTGAAGAAATTTGTTGTAATTATTTTAAAATTAATTGTTCAAATTTTTATGAGACAAATTTCACTCTTTAGAAAAAAAAAAGCCTAAAATGTGAACTTTGTAAATTTCAAAGTTGTTGTGTTAAATTTTTGATTGTATTTTTAATTTCTGTGATACATACTTGAATAACACTTTGTCATGTTCTTAATGATGAGCTTTTTATTACATTATTATTGTACTGTTTTTTTATGAAAAAAATAATTGTAAATGTTCAAATTTAATAAAAAAAAATTTACTTTTACTTGTTTAAAAACTAAAAATCGCTATTTTCAGAAGTATTTGGGCTTGGCAATGGGGTAAATAACCAAACTCGCGGCAATGTCAACTCGCAAATTTTTCACTTTACAATATCGACTTTTTTATTATTATTATTACACTTTTAAGTCACAATTTTCAACACACGATAAATGGAAGCTTATAACATTCAAAATTTATTATTTCAACTTGAATTTGCGACTTCAAAGCGTCACAAATCGATTTTGAAAGTCTGAAATTTCGCAAGTTGACTGTCGCAAGTTGACATTGCCGCGAAACGTTTTTTTGCCGCAAAACCAAAAACTTTAACAATAAATTAAACAAAATTAAAATGGTCAATGAGACCTGAAACTCTCAATTAGAATTTAAGAGAAAAACAGCTGGAGAGCTTGTTGCTCAACAATTGCTTATTTTTAAAAAATTTGAATGTAAAAATTTGCTCTTTTTGATGAGCTATTCCGTTTGAGACAAATTTGTTTTTAAATTACAAAAAATTGAGTTCATAAATTTGTGAGTCGCGACAGTCCTTGCTATAACTATGGGATGTCTTAGCACAAAAATAATCTGTTTTTTGCGTATTAATATGGGATTCTAAGATAGAAAATATTTATTAAACTACAAAGTCTTAATTTTTGTTGCCTTACAGTCTTTATGTTGAGTATTTGTCTTTGAGACACTTGGTCTTTGTAGCATTTGAACACGGTGACTCTTGCCATTTTTCTCTAGACAGCACTTGGCCTCAGAGCATTTTGACCATTTTATTTATTAAAGAGCTCTTGGTTATTTTGAGATGATTACAACATGTTTTTAATGTGAAAACGTTCGCTAACACTTAACTTAACTTGTATTAACTTGCAAAGAAGTTAGGCTTTTAAGGCGCCAATTAAAATGCGCTAATTCGTGCATTCTGCTCAAACTCAGATCGACAAAATTAGAAACAATATGTTCCAACATAACACAAAACATTTCTTTGTAAACTTTTAACACTTTCAAAATAATTTTTTATGAAAAAATAACTCAATTTGATGTTTAATCTAAAAAAAATGCTTTTTAGATCTTTCTCCCATACCAATCTTCCCTTTGCTAACTCTTTAAGGAAGCAAATAAAAAAATCTTCATGTTCACCTTTGTTCCTTGATTCTCCAGTGCTTTTCCGTAAACAAGTGTGCCGGTGGAAAGGAAAAAAGGAGTAATTACGCAACCCCCCCCAAAAAGGTATTTTTAAGGGGAGAGAATTATTTCTCCTTAAAAAAAACCTTGGAAAGTGAATAGGAAAAAAAAATTCTTTTCTTAAAGCTAAAATGAACAAATAATTGTTTTTAAATCAGCCAATTCTGCTTCATTTCACGCATCTCTCTTAACTTTATAATTGCCTTATTCCATTGAATTGTTGTCCTGAAGAAAGGAAAATTGTTCATTCATTTTTTTAGTCAGTAGAAAAAGCGTCACCGATTGACTCAAAACAAAAAAGGCTTTAACCATTTTATGACTTTCATAAAAAAAAGACTCGAAGCTATTGTTTCAAGAAAAAATTATTTTTTAATTATAAATTTTTACTTTTTTTTTTCACCATTTTTGTAAATATTTAAGTCAAAAAACAATTTTCTTTTTTTTAAATTTTAAAAATCAAAAAATTTGTTGCTAATATTTTGTGTCAACAACTAAATAGTTGGTTATTAGTGAAGAGATCATAGTAACTATATTTTTGAAAACCAAATAGTCGTAGAGTAATACGATTATATTGCCTGCTGTAGTCGGTATACCGTAGAAAAAAAAGTACCGTAAAATAATATTTCTGTTGATTGTAATCGGAACATTGTAAAATATCGTAATTTATCAATAGTACAGTAATATGATCCTTTTACTCCAATTTAGTTGATATACTGTAGCTTAAATTGCATTTAAAATTCCGTAATATGGTTATTCTGTCCTATCGTAGTTGTTAAAATATCGTATTGTTATAAAAAACATTAAATTATATTTTTGTTTAATAGATCAAATTTACCGTAGAATATCGTATGATTAAATATAATTTTTTCGCTATTTACAGTCTGTATACGGTAGAATGTAGTAACACGAACATCATTAATTACAGTATGTTGTAATAAGTTACGTGTTTTTTGTCTACAATAGTTAGTCAACTACGTAATATTTAACAACTATTGTATCCCATTTTATTATATTAATACCAAAAAAATTACAACTTCAGGCATTATACAGTACTACACAATACAGTAAATCATCTGTGAAAATTTCTATCAGTTGGAAGCAATAATTGAATCGTCTTTTTACAGTAATTAAATCACGCTGTAATGAAGCAGAAAATCTTTCAAGGCTGAATACTGGAATAATATATATAATATTGAATATAATATCACTATAATATTGAAGAAACTTCTTTGAAATTAAACCCAAACTACAGTAAACACTGTTGATACAGTAATTCAAAAGAAAACATGAAGCGGTCAACAACCTACGATAACCTGAAGGGGTGCAACAAAAAACTGACTGAAACAAAAAAGCAGACCGAAGAAGCGAATGCCTTCCGAAAATTGGCCTTCTTTGGCGTTGTCGTCTCTACAATAGCCACATTGACGACAGTCATTGCGATTCCAATGCTCTATAATTACACGCAGTACATTCAGTCGTCCCTTCAGGTAAGCCACAAACTGAAAAAATAAAGTTACTTTTAATTTGAAAGCCTTTTACTTTATACGATTGTAGTATTTAAAAATCATACTTATAACCTTTTCGTAAGGGTTTGGATCAATATTAATGAATAAAATATAATACCGACTAAACAATTTCTGGGTAAATGTATAAAACCGAGCGTAATACTATGCCCAACATAAAAAAAAATTGTTTAGAAAATAAAAAGCCTGATCTTAACATTAAAAATTACAATTGGGGCAGCAAAAAAAAAGCGCCCAGCCTAAGCCAATGCTCAACACATAAAACCAAGACTAATAAATAATAAGCCTGAATCAAAAAATAAAAAAAGCATAAAGAGAATAAGCTTAATATTAAGCTTAAAAGCAATTCTAGACAAAAGCTTTAAGAAAACAAGCTCCATAATTGGACCATTATCATGTTTAAAAAGTAAACTCAAAACAATACCCAAGCCCAAATCTAAAATTAAATGTAGGCTTGACCCCAATTCTGGTAATGACACCAAATGCCTAAGCCAAAGCCTGAGTCGAAGGACAAAATAACAGTTCAGAAACTATTGTATCCGTAAAAAAAACAACAATTGTAGCTGGAAATTGACTTTTGTCGTCACAGGACGGACGGTCTACATCAAAAATTCTTTTACTTAGAATCCCAATTGGACAAATTCTATGTGCATGAAAAGCACGAGCCAACCGACTTGAATGTACGCATAAAGAGAAACGCGCAGTATCAGCGCTTTACCGACTACTCCACCGGCCAACAAAATCAAAGAAAAACAGCGCGCGGCGCCGCTATATATCGCGGCCCCTTACAACCGTCCCGCTACACACAACAACAGCAATACCAGGCGCAAGCACAGCACAGTAGTTACGCGCCGCCCCCACAACAAAATAACAACGCGCCAGCGCAAAGACAGCAATTTGGCCCGCTGCCACAGCAGAATGCCAGGCCGTCAGCGCCGCAAACATATATCCAACCGCAAACCTCGCAGACCTGCAGCTGTGGTGTGGGTCAAGCCGGCCCACCGGGACAGCCCGGCTTGGACGGCTATCCGGGAAAGGATGGCGACCGGGGAATTGACGGACAGCCGGGCGTCGATGCGCCGCCAAACGCCGTTCCTGAAGTCACGGACTTTTGCTTTGATTGCCCAATGGGACCGGCCGGCCCGGCGGGACCGCCGGGTCCGCTAGGAATGCCAGGCAAGCCGGGACAACCCGGACCACCAGCGCCGGCCGGAAACCCGGGATCGAGAGGAACACCAGGACCACCCGGCCAACCAGGATTGCCAGGAAACCCCGGTAATCCGGGACAACAAGGCCCAGCCGGAATAGTTACCGTAGTTGAAGGTAACATCGAGACATTAAAAAAAACTTTTGAAATAAAATAAAGTTTTAGGACCGCCAGGAAAACCGGGACCACGGGGAATTCAGGGACCGGAAGGCCCACCGGGTCCACCAGGACAACCTGGCAAACCGGGACAACCAGGAATGCGCGGCCCGCAAGGAGACGCCGGACACAACGGACAAAACGGCCAACTGGGACCAACGGGCAGTGCCGGTCAAAACGGATTTTCGGGCAACAAAGGTGGTTGCGATCATTGTCAGCTACCGAGAACAGGTTTTAGCTTTGCTTTTTAGCTATATTGGCTGCTATGGTTTTTTAAAGCTCAAAAAAGGCTTAGGCTTAGAAGGCTACAATTATTTGCCTGTAAAAAATTTTCCTTAAACTAATTTATAACCATTTGTCTCTTATTGCAAATTGGAGTTTTAAAAGTAAAGTTTCAAGCATATTATTTTTTTGGAATTGCAATATGAAGAATTGGCCATTTTCAGTGGTAGGACGGCGAAACACAGATTGAAAAATTAAGACTGCTATAACTACAAATCTTTGTTGTTATTTAGGGCCCGGATACTAATTCCAACCGTGCAACAATGCCCTCAATTGTCTATCTGTACAAATGGTGCCGGAATTTTGCTTACCGATCTACATTAATAGCCGGAGACTTCAAACTTTTCTTTAATTTTTTTTTGCTTATTCTTGCTTCAAATAAAAAAAAATATTTAATAAAAACTAGTGATCGTTCCCGTTAGGTGCTTCATGCAGACAACAAAGTAGTGTTCAGGGCTATCAAACGGCTCATTAACCCTCGCATTTATGGCCGCTATTGTCAGTCAGACGGCGCAGAAATAGTATTATCAAATAAGAGGGTTACAAAGCAATTTAAAATTAAAATACCTAAATTTATGCAAAACGCCTTGGCGGCAAAACGAAAACGTCAAAAATTTGCCGCGCACCTTCGTTTATCGGTCTCTAATTTAAAATATTCACAAAATGACATGCGCTAAAGACCTAAAATTTGAAAACTTAAACCCTAATACTGTAATTTAATTACATTTTATCATTACATTCTACGATTCTACCAAAAATATGTAATTGTTATTGTAACAAAAAATTTAAACTTTCAAGTTTGGTTTTTCGTCCATTTTTTGGGCAAAACGTCAGTCAGTTAGAAGAGTTTATTGGTCAGCTGTAAAGCTGGATCGAAAGGAGCTCCGGAGCAATCCGCTTGTTAATCTTTAAAGCATTCACTTCTAATTGTTTGCTTGGCAACAAATATTTTTAAACACAATGCCACAAGGAATTTTTTTTTAATTTTTCCTCTAAATTCAAAAGCCAAATAGGTTTACGTTACTCTATTTCAGACTATAAGTAATTACAAACGTCACATACAAACAAATTTTAATTATGAACAAAAAAATGAATTATTTTACAAATCCAAAAAGAAAAAAACAGCTTATAATACACACAAAAATGGGAAAGAAACATTTGATTTTTTCAACAATTTAAAAACAAAACTACAGAAAAGTGAAACCAACAGATTTTCAGTTTTCAAATGGAACAAAACAATAGGATTAAGTAGGGTGCAAAGTCATACGGCGCAGGTTCTATAGGAAAATGGGTAACGATTTTCAATTATACTAATCTCATTAATGGGAATAGGACTGGATTGAGATAGCGTAGATTGTTGACCAGCTGGACTTTTCGCCGACGGATTATCACCTATTTCGATAAATGTCAAACTAAATGCACGGCGTTATCTTCGATAACGACAATGGCCTCAAAAACTAGGTCACCAACATTTTCAAGACCCGACCGCCCGAAAAAGTCGCAAACAACGATGGAGAATATATGTGTGATTGTTATAGTTAGTTTTTTTCAATAAAAATTCATATTAATATAACGGCGGGAATTAATTAGGCAACCTAATATATAATAAAATGCAAAATTTAGTTTTGATTCAGTTAACAATACAAAAAAACTCGCTAGATGAGTAAATGATTTTAGGACAGTAAATTTTTAAAAATCACATAAAAATCACAAAGGAAAAATTTTTCAATTATCTAAAATTAGACGAAAAGTCCGCAAGAGTTCTAGTTCTAGCTGTTAAACACTAATTTTTCATTTATTTATCCTAAAAAACCGTTATGAACGTATGCTCAAGCTGAGAGCAGCTGCAGATACATTTGAGCTGAAGGACGAATAACTGCTATATAAAAAGACGAGCAGACGAACAAAAAAAGCGTATAATTGATATATTAAAATTGTAAAAACGGTAAACAAAACAAAACGTACTTTAGTTAGGTTTCCAAACTACAACAAATTCTAATTTAAAGGATAGACTTTCTGTCCGCCCTACTGTCCGCGTAAGCCATGTAATATAGCACCAACAAAATGAAATAAAAATTGTAGAAAAAAAAATTCAGTATTGCTGAGCAATTAAAAAAAAATCATTTAACGTCTTCAACAATGCTCATCAAAATCAATAAAACCCAATCTGATAAATTGGGCGCAGCTACTCGGCGCGCAATCGACGCCATCTTTCATCCAATGAGTCGGAGTTCTGTCTTGCCTTCTTTTGCGCTAATGTCGGCGCCGAGTTGGGAACGTCGGGCAAGTCTGCCAAGTCGAGGACCCGTTTGCCAATCCTTACTTTGTTTGGCTCCAAGTCGTAAGCGGTGTCCTGCATCGTCACACTGTCGTTGCCAGCAGCCAGAGGACCATCAAGCAATTCGTTGAGCTCGCTTTCCAAATCCTCTTCGCCAACCGACTCGTTGGCGGCGGGCAGATGGCGAAAGCCTTCGCGCAACGCTTCCTCCATTTCATGCGCGTCGTTAAACGCCTCATGGACGTTGTCCATTGTAGTGTCTACCTGAAACTCAATTAAAATTAAAAGAAAAAAATAAAACTTTTTGGCGTTTTTTTAAAAAGCTTAACACTCATGGCGGCTAAGCTCATCCTAGCCCTTCATATAATATATGAAGCCGAAAATACTTTAAAAAAATTTAACACAAATCCTATTTTAAAAAAAACAACAACAAACTGGAAAATAAATACTGAATTATAACCAAAACCGAGGCTGAATTAGAAACTTAAGCACAATTGAACAAACCGAATCAATTCAAAAATAAAAAACCGAAGGCAAAAAAAAGAATATGAAACTGAAAACGGAAACGGAAAATCTTACACTCTCGACCGTGAGGCCTTGACGGCTGAGCGCAGCCTTAAAGGCCGCTGAGCTCTCCTTATAAATATCAATGATCTCGCGAGTTTGCTTGCTTTGCGCCACTTGCTGCAACATCACCAAAAGGTTTTGGTACTGTTTGTCCTTGTTGGCAATCTCCTCCTCCACGCGCTTCTTCTTCTTCATCCATTGAATAGCTGTTTTTTTGTCTCCCTTTTTGTAGATGAGACGAGCCTGGTCTTGGAATCTAAAAGTAGAAAAACAAAACGAATCTTGTCAAGCCAAAAAAAAAAACTCACTTCAACATTCTTTCCTCTGCTTTTCGAATCTCGCACTCCAATCGAATCATCGTCTTGCGCAATTCATGCACAGAGGCGTCGACATCCGTAAACTGAGCGGGTCCCTTGGTGGACTGGTCCTGTAACAAAAAAAAACATAAAGAAATGGCAAGAAGATCATTTCATAAAAAGAAATTGGAATATGCGAAAAGGATTAAGCTTAGCAAATCAACCGCGGAGAGAGGGACCAGGCTGAAAGTGCTCTGTTCAATAAATCAGAAGAATGCATATTATAGTCAAAACAAGGATGTTGAAAAACAATATTTAAATGATGTACACAAGCAGTCTGGAATGTTATGTGAACGCCGACGCTTTGGATTAACAAGGGAAAAGAACAAATTTAAGCTAATAGAGAGAAATGAGGCCATTATAATTATTACTTCTAATTCTAATGGTATATTTGTTATTGTCCAACATGATCGAATAAGTATAAAAAACACAATTCAAAATAGACGACAAAACCGTTTTACTAATTTTCCGAAAATTCTTAAGCAAACTGATTGCTGAGTATATTTAGCGGTTATTCAAGAAAACAAAGTTAAAGACAACGAAAAACAAGATAGACAGCTAAACGACTATAACGAATACAGTTTGTTTACAAAGCTTTAAATGGAATACCCAATAAGAAAATAAAAAATATTTTCGACATAAAACTGCAATGGCACCGTAAACTACGTCGTCCCTTTCAAAAAAGCTTACTTTGAACTTGAGCACTTTGTCGCCGAATCTCGACTTGCCGACGCTGACTTCACCCCGACTGACCAACTCACTGACAACCAAATCGAAGCACTCTGGGCGAACAATGTGTGAAATGCTGGTTTTAAGTTCGGAAAATTCGACAACCTCCGGGCAATCTACCATTTGGTATTCGTCATGATAAAACCTCAGTAAATCATCAGCCATTTGCTAAAAAATATTGTTATAAATTTATTTTTACGATGCACACGCAACTTAATTACAATGGAATAATAGTACAAGGATATACATAATAATTAGACAAATATTTCCTCTAAGAGGAAGAAAGCAAAATTTATTTTAACATAGGAGCGGACGAAGAGTTAATGGAACACCTGGTCTATTGATCCCAAGTTAAGTATTTGAATAGTGAAATACTGTAAATTTAACGTAATTTCTACAATAAAAGCCTCACTCCGGTTTGAGCGTAAAATATGATTTTCCAAAAGTCAAAAACAGAAAAAAATTACTTCAAAGTTACAAAAACTGAAGAAGAAAAAACACTAAAAATATAAAATTAAATATTTTTATATAATTTAAAAGCAAAATTTATGTACTATTTTTTGCAAAAATCAAAAACCCAAATTCGAAAAATCCAAAACGAAAAATAGTTACGCTTCAACACACTAAAAAAACGAGTTTTTTTATTCCTTATTTAGCTATCTTTCATAATTGGTGAAAGTGAAAAAGTCTTGCCATGAAAATTGACGTAGAAAAAATTGAAATTTTTCTTAGAAAATTGGAAAAATATAAACTTTTTGGCGTTTTTTTTGTAATTTTTTAATGAAAATTAAATGGTGGTAAAACACAAACCATTATTTTTGCTTAAGCAATATAGAAAGATAAAAAAAATGAACACTATAGTGTAAAACGTTTCTTTTTTTAGGCAACAAAAAAAATGTAATTAAATGTTTAACGCACTGCAAACGAGATGCGTCCTCAAATCAAAAACCGCAAAACATACCTTTAGCGCTGCAAAATGCACAAATTTCTCGACGGTTTTGTGTTTTTCACCGTTGTCCGAGAACCAGGAGGTTGGCTGCAGAAAAGAAAATCCCCACTCTAGCCAGCCGACATTTTTCTTGTTGTATTCGGTTTGGGTTTGTAATTGATTTGCCCTAAAAATGTTAAAATTAATGTTGCAATAATTTCAAAAAAAAAATTACTGTTGCATTTCCTGCAAAACCAAACTTAAAGGACTAGGAATTTGCACGCCGCGACGCAACTTTTGCTTCAATTCTTCCAAAGAAATGAGACAAGTCTTTTCATGTTTGCAATAATCAGAAATGACGCCTTTCCAAAAGTCCATAACACGGTTGTAGTTAACTGGATTGACGTGTTTTGCCTAAAAACAATTTTGAAAGGTATTCGAACTGTGAATTTATTATTTATGCCCGTCAACAAGGAAAACCTTTGGTAGAGACATAAGTCCCTTCATTTCGGCGTCATTGTACCACGCATCCGGAAAATATGATGGCCGCGGTATGGCCATTGAACAAAAGTCGAAAAATTAAAAAATCAGTTGACAATTCTAAAAATCAAAGCTAAATTATAAAGTAATAACACAAATAATATGGAAAATAAAAAATCGTTTAATGTTTTAGTGATGGTAACAATTTTTAATCAATGAAAAACAAAACAAAACAAACAAAAAAAGGCGCAAAAAAACCAATCCTTAAGAATGTAAAGGATTAACAAAAATATGTAAAGGCTGTACATATATTAGGAATACACGCATAAGGTGTCTGTGCTGTTTGCCCTCTCATCCTTAATTCAAAAACGCGATAAGGCTAGTTAGCATCACGTGGAATAGCGCACTGTTACTCTAATGATGAGTATACCTCAATAACCTCAAGTTCCTATTTCCCTTAAAAATTAATAAAATAGCATTTCTGGTTGCACAAAGACACACATTTTTTATGCTAGGTCACATAATGATGCTAATTTTTAATCAAACTCCTACAACAAGACAAAAAATTCAAACGATAAGAAATTTGGCAAAGCAAAATTTGAGAAAACATTGTAAAATTTTTCAAAACAAAATTATTTTTGTTGAAATTTTAAACGTTTTAGTTTTAAAACGAAATTAAGACAGAATGCCAATCATTTTATTTAAAATTTGATGTGAAAGTTGGTGTAACACACTGTGCGTACAACACTGCTAAGCAGTGTTTTAATTCGAAAAGAATTCATTAGCTTCGTAATTTTACTTCTTTTTAAATAAATGCTCGAGTAAATTTTTCTTCAAAACTTTATTTAAAAAAATTTACTTTCGAAAAATTTACTTCAAAATTCAACCAAAAAAATGAAGTGTTAATTAATAAAAAAATAACATCAATATAGGATCAACTATTGTGGCTCAAGTAGCTCATAATAGTATCAGCTGCACTGCACCACTATTGAAATTACTTTTTGATAAATTTTTAATGAAAATCAGGTATTTATAACATTACAGAACGTAGGTTAATATAGTAAATACGGTAAATTACTGTTATACCGTTGCTATCAGTGCGTAAAAATAATATAATAGTCAAAACTTTATTAACTCAACAAAAGAAAATATAATTAACACAACTGACTCTCAGGTCTTAAAAACATCAATTGTTATAGAAAAGGTTCTCTAAATTTATTTGAGTAGAACAAACACACTTGTACCAATTAACAAAAGGCAAAAAATTATCATTGCACGTAGAGCTTGGATTTGAAGCGTTTATTGACAACTGGAGCAAAATGAACATTGGGCCTTTAAAATGTGAGCCAGCTAAACTCATTTGCTGAAAATTATGCCAGACATTTCTAACATTTTTCAAACCAAAGTTTGTGCCATTTGGTTCGTATTTGATTGTCAAATGTACTCTTAGCTTTCAGCTGGCAATAAACCCTACAAATTTAAGCAGTCATTGCGGGACAAAGTTATGTTGGAAACAGATTTAAAGCCCCACACAACAGTTATGTACTACTAGTTCGAGGCACTAGAACCACGAATATGTTTCTTGACATATGGCTAAGTTTTTAATGGCCAACTCAGGACAAACAAACTTTTGTTGACACAAACCCCAAACAAACCTTTGTTGTGCAAATTGACCAAATCGGTAAAAAAATAAGGGTACTGCGACGTTTACAGTAACAACCTCAGAGAAGTTTTTCATTTCACACTCGCTGTGTGAAAACAAAGGAGCTGTTTTTAATTGATGGGAGGATTTAAGAACAAATATCTTTATTAAAATCGATTAAAAATTAGAACAGCGGCACTCCTTAGAGGATCGCCTTAAACAAATAACAACAATAAGCAAAATATAGAATAACTCCTTAAAGAGAAAAGATAATAAACAAAAAATTAACTAACAAACAGCTGGGCCTTAGCCTTAGAGATTAAGAAATTGAACGTCAGTTAAAGTCTTAGAGGTTAAGAAGCGTTTCAGCCGTAGCCGAAGCGAGAAGTATCTAAGAGTTCCGAAAATCCCTGCAGAAAAAAATTATAACCACAACCTAAGTAAATCCCAAAAAATCCCATTCCTGAGAGAAAATGCGGGATGACAGAAAGACTAAAGCGTTTAGGCGCCATTTTGAATTTAAATTCATAGAAGTATTATTTTGAAAAATTAATAAACTGTATTTTTAATGATTTTGAGAAATGTTTTGCGGGACGCAATATTTATGGTATTAATATTGTACTTCAATTATGCAAAAAAATGAGTTTAAAAAAGTAGTAGTGAAAAAAATTTGACTCAAAATTACTTGAAAAACTTTTTTTGCTTAAAAAAACTTGATAAAACTGATTTTTGCTTAAATAGTGGTGTGGTCGGGGAAAGTGAAAATAGTTGTTTGAGGCACTCCTAATTATATAACTATAGTGACTTTAAATATATGTCATAATGTAGCGGAATTACAATTGATGACTACATGAATTTCCTGAGCCACTGTTCACCACAGGAGCAACTACGACAAAACGAGTGGTAAAAGTTAATCACAACATATTTAATTTTGCTAAAAAAAATAGACTGGGGTTCTGCCACGAAGTACCTGAGAAAAAATGAGTAATTTAAAATTTTTAACTTTTTGTGTTTTATTGAAATTTGTTAAAAGTGATTTAGTTTGCCAAAGTTGAAAAAAATGTTAAAACGACGTGCAGTTTGTTTACCTCTTTACACAGTAAAAGTTTATCCATAGTCTGCTTGGCAAAAGTCCAGCCGTCAAAAAGTCGGCACGGCAAAAAGTCCTAAAATCTTCCGCGAAACGTGGCCTAATCATAGATCATTAGGCTGCATTTAATCTAAAATTAATGTTTCAATTTTTATTTCTTAATTTTAACTTTTTGCTTTTTAACGCTTCACTAATGACTTTTTTTTTTCAAAAATTTGTGTCATTTGCTATCCTTTGTCATTGAAGAGCGAAAAATTCAAATTATAATTTTGAAATTTTGTTAAAAAATGTTCAATTTTTTGTTTGGCATTGTATTTATAAATTAAATTGGGTTCTAAGCGGAATTTTTTTTATTTGACACATTTTTTTAAAAGAAAGTCATTAGTGGCTTAATTCCGTTTTATTATTTTTTTTGTCCTTTGTTTTTCTTTTTTTTGCTTTCATAACACACATCACATACATATTTGCTGGCTGTCAGAAAAAAAAAAGCTCATCGTTGATTTTGCTTGCAAACTGTTTTATGATCTCTTTGCTTTGTGTTTGCACATTTTTTATATTTTGAACTAACAAATAATTATTTCTTTTTTTTTTTTTGCTGTTTTATTAAAATGTAAGCAATCGAAGAAATTAACAAAGCAAAAAAAATTAAGAACACATTTTTCAGTTTTGAACATTTTTTTTTTTAATTTTTCTAATATTGATTCATCTCTTTTTTTTTCCCCCAAATTTCGTATTTGAACGCTTTTCAAATGATTACAGACAAATTGGCGGAAGTAGTCGTTATTCACAAAGTTTTTTTTTTTTTTTTATTTTGCAGTCTAAATTATGTTGTCAAAGGAGAAATTTTGATTAAAAAGTTTATGGATTTTTGATTATGAATGCCATCATTTTTTAGATAAATATGTAATAGGGGAAAAAAACAATACAGTATAGTTGGAAAAAAAAAGTTTTAAAGCATCCGAAACTGGATCAGTACTTTTGTTTGAGTCAGCAACGAGTCCAAGCGGCTTCTTGGTTCAAGTTTTAACAGTAGTTTACAGTCTTATTTGACAAAAGTTTAGAAGATAGTTTTAATGCCTCTTCAATATAATGAGAGCCTTTAAAAAGTCAAGTGGACTTCTTTTGGACTCAAATGAAAGCTCAGACTATCATAAATTAAAGTACAAACAACAAAAAATTGTGAAGTACTATTGGATAAGTTAAATTGCTACTTACAACAATAAAATGTTAATACGACAAATTTAGAAAGTAAACGAACCGAAAGGAGAAGGTGGAAAATCAGAAGTGCTTAGGCAAAAAATCTTGTTTAGCGTAGCATACGTCAAACCTTCTAACAAAACACATAATTTTAAAACTTTTCACATTGGTTGAAATGTGTCCAATTTTTGAACTCAATTTTTTGTCCTCTTTTTTACGCCTAAATTTTGCGCTTAATATTTTGCGTTTCAAATTTGCGCTGAAAGCTTAAAGTGTTGGACTCATTTTCAACCCAAAAAAATTGTTTGAAAGCAATGTAATTCGTTTCATTTTCATTTTGAACTCATTTTACACTCAAACAGTAATCTTTTCAAAAACATTTTATGAAACGTAAAATAAAACTGTGTGAAAAAAACATTTTTGATCGTTTAATTTTTTTTGGTAAAAGCAAAAAAGACATTTAGTCTAACATTAGGCCCAAAACACTTAGCCTTTAGAAGTTGATTTGGTAAAGTTTTAACTCAAAATTAATTTTATTAAGATCCTTTTGTATTAAAACTTTGCGCAAAATTGGTTTCCGGTTGAGAACCGGAGCAAAAATTTTTAGTTGATTTTTAGTTGAGACGAAAATATAATATTTTTACTAAAATTATTTTTAAAAGTTTAAATTTTGTGATAAAAAAATTCGTTTGCAGAAAATTTCGTAAAATTTTGTTTGAACCTTTGAGTAAAACCAAAAAAAAAAAATGGTCGTCGTATATTACAAAGTTTAAACCCCAAACCAAGTATGTTCAATGCCGCTTGCTCGTTGCAATTTATTAAACACAAAATTGTTACAGTATAATTAAGCTGTGCTACAAAACATCTTTGCACTTGACTTTTTTTTTTTTTTTTTGGTGGGTGCATAAAAAGACCCACGAACAAACAGACGCAAATTTTAAAACCAAAAATTATTAAAACATAATATTTTCTTTTATCTGCGTCTTATTGTCCAACGTCCTTTTTGTCCTAGAGCCGGATTATTTGACACAGCAAAAACGGTCTATCCCACAGACCAATTTTTTTTTAGTTTTTTTTTTCCGATTTGACTTTGGATTCCAATCGCCGAATCCGACTTTGATTATGATTCCGCAGTGTAGAGGGGAATTAAACTCATTTTAAAACGTTGCATTATTTGAATACGGCCTGACTCCTGCTAATAAAACATTTGGCATCAAAAGTTAAAAGTTACAACACTTATGGCACATTAAACAAAATTTCTTGTCACAACTTTTCTATTTGAAAATAATTAAAATTCATAGCTAAGTTAGCAGCTAAATTATGATAGGTAGACTAATGTCTTATGCAAACAAAAACTTGGTGTGAAATTACATTCAATAACATATTTTTTTTTTTGGACGTGAAAGTTCGTTTTAATTGTAGCATTAGTTTGGTAAGGATTTTACAGTTGGCGTGTCCCTTAAATCTTACTGTAGCTGTGGTTTTTGTTCTTTTTTTTTGTTAGACTTTATTTAGTCTTAGTGAAGTTTTAGATTTGAGCTTAAGCCTATGCTTACAAGAAAATAGTTTACAACTTTTCAAATTAAAAAAAATAATTTTTCTAATGAATTTATATATATTAGCGTCTATTTACAGAACAAGTATCGCAAATTAGCGCACATTCATTCCACTGAGTGTGTGTGTGTGTGTGTGTGTGTGTGTGTGTGTGTGTGTGTGTGTGTGTGTGTGTATTGAGAAAAATTAAATACCGCCGCGCGTTTCCTTTCCTTTTTTTCGGTCTTCTATTTAAAAAAAGACCTTTTATAAAAAAAAAATTTATTTTTTTGGGAATTTTTTCTTTTCGTTTAATTTATTTCCGAACGCTTTTTATCTTCTTTTATCTGTGTGCCTTGTTGTTGTCGTCTGCTAGGCGTTTTATAGGCTAAAAGCCTATAAAAATATTATTCACTTTTTTTGGCGAAAATTTTGTATTTTTTTTTCAAAAATTAAAAAAAAAATTTTTGATTTAAATTTTTTTTCTTCTGCTAGTCTGACCGCCTTAATTGTTGTTCTCTTGGCATTCCAGTTTCCTTTTATCTTTATACATAAAAACAACACTTTGTTTTTGGTTCAATTAAAAATGTACAGCGTGCCGTGTAAGTTTTTTCTTTTATTTGTTTTTTATGCATAAAAGTTCAGTCGGACTTTTTTTTGCCCAATTTAGGACTGCTAATTTTTAAATATACTTGGGTTTTGCTAATTTTTGGTGTTCTAATTATACAGAGTTTAATACCACATTATTGGTTGAGCTGAGTGGTTGGTTGAAAGCGTCGAACAAAATTTGTGCAATATTACTTCTCAGCAAGAAGAGCTGTCCCTTACCTTTTGGTACAACTAATTGAACCATTTGAAGCGCTTACTAATAAGATTACGCATTGAATAACCCTCTAAATTTTTTTCTTAGCCTCTGCCTGATTTTGAGCACACACTTCATAATAAATTTTCAAATGGGTTTAAAATAAATTGCTCACTTTAACTAAAAATGTTCCGTTTTATAGTATCATTGAATATTTGGAAATTGAATCATTTTTTGCACTATTTTCAGATTGGCGAATGTGCGACATTCGACCGCCATTGAGTCAAACGCATTTCCTTGAGGAGAACAAGAGCGAAAGCAATGACAAAATTGTGATGACGGTCGTCGGCAACGGTCAGCCCAACACATATTCGCCGCAAACATGTTTGTTTAACTGTTTTTTTATTTTATGAAGCGAAAAATTTCAATATTTGCACTGAATAACTAAACATTTGAGAGTTAAACTACAATTAGTTTTACAGTTACTAAAAATTTTTGACTGAAAAACTATTCGCCGAATGGGCAATTTGCTGTGTTTGTCAATCAAACATTTTGTCGTATTTTCTTTCAATGAATAAGCTTACTAAAATTAAATTCTTTCTACAAGTTTTGCGCCAATAAAATTTATAAAATGAAATACAACGTTGTTTTAAAGAAGCCGGCAAAATGTGTGTTAGATAAATAAAGTGTAGGTGGAAACTCATGGTAGAAATTCCTTCAGCGATTCAGTGATTAATTGATTGTGGTTGTACGTTTGCGCTTTACGGTTTAGTGGTATAAAGAATTAAAGTTTAAAAACTTTTATGAAGTCAAAATAAGTGCCTTACAAACAGAAATAAAAGAATACTACTGAAAGCAATGAATGCACTTAACTATTTCCAATTTTCCAAAATGTCAAAATGAAAGACTTTCAAACGAAAAAGTTTTTTGATTCTAAAAATTTTGGCATAACATTTTTTATGGTAGCTATTTTTAATTTTTTTGCAAATTTAAGATTTTCTTTCTTTAATTTTCTTTCTTTAAAATCAGTCGCGTTTATGATAGGCTTGGTCCTGAGGCGACATAAGGTTGTATGATTTGCAGACGCAAAAGAAAGCCTTCACCTTTAAATTAAAATATGCCTCTCTGCAATTCCCTCTATGCAAGTCAAAACATAATTATATTTTAAAAATGTCTATTTTGAGCTCAATCCCGCAACGATAATTTAAAAATATTGTAGTTTTTCTTGTATTTGAATAAAGCTGACACCAGTCATGGGTAATGGTTTATTAACCCTTTCGTTTTGATACAATATTTTTCTTTTTTTTGTCGTGAGACAACGTGAAAATAGCGTTAGAAACTAAGAGGGTTAATGAACCATTACCCATCACTGGCTGACGCGGAATTATTCAACCAAAAAAGTTGTAGTTTGTAATGTTTTACAAAATTTCTTGCTTGCCTTATTTTTTGCAAAGAGAATCTTTAAGCTTCTATTTTAAAAAATTTATGAATATTTTGTTTTGGTGAAATTTGTGGTATATGCTTAGGCATAGATTCCAGGCTTATCAAGAGGTTTTAAATGGCCCTTACCCCTGTGTCTTAATTAACAATTGCTGAGGGAGTTACCATAATGCAAATACCGTATTTCCCCCCCCCCCCCCCCCCCAAAAAAAAATTTTCATGGTTGTAATTTAATGTAAGCGTAGTATTATCGGCATTTCCAAACAGAATATACTTTAGTCGATAAGTTTAATTTTTTAAGATTTGTCGTCTTCCAAATCTGCTGTCAACCAGTGGTGCAATGACAATAAATGTAGTTTTTCAAAAATCAAAAATATTTGCACCCCTGAATGTCAAGAACAATTTGGATTAAACATCAAAATGGAACATTTCCCATTTAAAAAATAAATAATGAAAAGAGTAGAAAAAACAAGTTGAAAGTTGTCGATGAGAAAAATAAACGTAATATAGAGTGAAATCCGAGGGAAAGACTAAGGGGGATTCATGTGTTCTGAAAAACAAATTTGAAGATTCACTCTGTACATTTTTTAGTTTTTATTTGATGGAGAAATTTGCTTCGAACACGTTAAAATGTAATTTTTTAACATATGAGAAATTTTTTTTTCTTTTTTTTAATTTTGAAACGCTTTTCGTTATATATGGCATAATTGCTTCTTCTTTTTTTTCCTTATTCAAAGCTCGTTCACTTTTACTTTTTTTTATTGGAATTTCACTTTTCTTAGTTCCTTTTGGCTTTGATGCGCTCAAATGTGTAAGGTGTTCTAGTAATTTGTGTAAAAGTTTCTCTTCTTTACTGCAGTTTCTATTATGCCATTCAGCCAGCAAAATATAACTTGTCTTCCCAAATCAAAGCTCGTAACTATTTTATGACAATTTTTTGCTGGATAATTTTGTCTTTGACAATGAAACTGAATTTCATGTAATGCAAATTTTCTCTATTCAACTGTTTTGCTCACGCCAAAATTTTCTACGCCTTTAGACTCTGTTTTCTATTCATTTCATATTCGACGGAAATGGGAGGTCACAGCGAAAATTATGATTATTTTTTGGTTGAAAAACAATTATGGGCCAAATTTTTGGTTCTGAAATTTTTCTTAGAGCGCAGTAGCCAAACTTATATTTTCGTCTTTCTTATCTTTATTTTCTAAATTTTTTCTATTACTTAAGTGTTCATCCTTTTGAACATGCACAACCCCGCACATCTATACTCTCTTTTTGGCACTTTCAAAATCCTTTTTTTTTGCAAACAAGTTTAATTGTTTTATACCAAAAAAATAGAAATAAAATATTTTGGTTAAAAGTTACAATTTCCTTTACCACTTTATAAAGGCCAGTCCCTTTAAAGCACATTTGCCTTGCTATTATTGCCTGCAAAGGTTTTATAAAAAAATTTTTGCTTTTGTTTTAAATTTTATTGTTTTTTTTGGAATACTAACAATTTTGCTTTGTTTGTTTGACCAAGTGACGCCTAAATCTTAAATTGTAAGTCTAAACCGAAAAAGAACCAAAGCCTAATCTTGGACCGACGACTAATAAGCTTAATCCTAACCCTTCGAATCGGCTAATTTAAGCCTCAGCCTATGCGTAAGCCAAAGTAATAAAAGTATCTTTATTTTAGGCCTGATCTTCCTTTTAGTTCTAAATATATTTTAAAGATGCCAAACCCTTTTATTTACAACTATAAGCATATGCCTAAATTTAAGCATTAGCCTTAGTTTAAGCTTATGCCAAAGCGTAGGCCTGAACCTAAGCGTAAACTTAAGCCTAAACCTAACCATAAGCCAATGCATAACTCTGAGCCTACGCCTTAGCATATACTTAAGCCTAAGCCCAGCAGCCAAGCCTAAATCGAAATCTAAGCTTAAGCTTACATTTTGCTTTAAGTCATTATAATTTGTGTTTTTATTGTTTCTTTTATTAAATTATTATTGCTTTTTGCGCTTTCTGCCTCCTTGATTTTGCTCTCCGTTTCTCTCTCTAGGCACACATTTTTCTATTATTCTTTCCTTATTTTCTTTGCCAATTGCCTCTACTCTTTTTCCTTTTTTAAGCATTGCTTAACCATTTTAATGATGTTGGCAAACAAACAAAGTTAAATTAAAAGCCAAGAAAGGCTCACGCAACCTTTCCAGCTATTTATAAGTATATATGTACATTTTCTTACCTTTTAGATATTTTTTTTAAAAACAAATTTGCCATTTTTTTTAAAAAAATAATAAAATTTTTTTTTTGTTTTTTGACGTCAAATTTTTATTTTTATTTTTTTCTACTTTTTGACTAATCCCTTTTCGATTTTCTTTCTCCGTTTTGTACTCGGCGTTCTCAAAAACAGCACAATTTTTCTC
Source organism: Drosophila nigritarsus (assembly GCA_035044305.1). Taxonomy (NCBI): domain Eukaryota; kingdom Metazoa; phylum Arthropoda; class Insecta; order Diptera; family Drosophilidae; genus Drosophila; species Drosophila nigritarsus. The sequence goes on along the minus strand of JAWNMF010000401.1, from coordinate 27,264 downwards.
CGTTCTTCGTGTTTTGTGAATTCGTTTTCCTACTTTGCGGGGCGAAGAGATTTAACTTTTAAGTGTAAAAGAATTAAACAAATATCGAATATAAAGCAAACAACCGTAAACGCTTTTTCAAATTTTATTTTATTTTGTTGTCTTCTTTGGTGATTTGCCCAATGTTATAGTCCTCATTTCTGCTATCTTTCTATATTGCTTGAGCAAAAATTTTAGTTTGTGTTTTACGACCATTTAATTTTCAACATTTTTCATAAAAATTTTGTTTAAAAAAATTACGAAAAAAGCACAAAACGCCAAAAAGTTGAAATTTTTTCATTTTTTAAGAATTTAAAATTTTTTTTTTAATTTTTGTGGCGAGACTTTTCCATTTTCACCAATTAAGAAAGATAAAATAATAAATATATAAATCAGTTTATTATTATATCTGGGTGTGTACTAGTAAGTAGCTTTCTATGCCGGGGTTTAATTTATTGAGTGAGGGATTGAGAATTCGACTACTACTTACAAAAGGCTAAATCGTTATCCTCACATTTTACTTTATTTTACATTAATCACATTTATCAACTCGCGCCTTAACAACTATTTTGCATTAATTACTTGTGTTCTTTTTTGATGTTGGGTTAAGACGCGAGTTGGGCAGAAATTCGAGTTGTTCGGCGCAAGTTGGATCTTTCGATAAGACTATTTCCCAGGCGTATCAATCAGGTCAAACAATTTAACGTATTATTAAAATTTAGCGTAAAATTTGTCGAGCACATATCTGACTATCGCATAAGATGTACTACAAAAAATCTGGCTTGCAAAAATTTCTCTTACTTTCCGGATAAGTTTTCCTCATTTGTCCTGAGGCGATTTTACGAATAAGCGGAATAACAATTTTTAATGTATTCTTAATTTTTTATTTGCTCTTTTTTTTACTCCATTTATAATACCTAACAATAAGTTTTTTTTCATTCATTTTGAAAATTTCATATATAATTTTCCATTGTTTTTCTTTTCGAATTCTTATAAGGCGGCGCTTTTTGGTATTTTTAGTGGTTTTATTTGCCAAAAGTGGATCCAGTTTATGCTTTGCTTCCCGGCATCCGGTTTTTTTTAATTTTTATTTTTCAAAATCTTCAGTTTCAATATTGCTTTTTGATTGGTCTTCTCGCATGTAAAGTTTATTCTGGTATCCTACGCTGCATGCAGTCTTGCGCCGTTACTGAATTTGCGCCTTTAATTAAATTTGTGATCATACTCTTTATTAGGTTTATGTGACAGTTTTGCGCTTATTTCTGATTAACACTAACTTTTTGAATTCTACCGTAAAGACTCTATTGTTCCCGTTATAACGCGCAATTCTTATTTTATGTACAATTAGAAATTCAATTCATATAAATTAGCCGGCTCCAATACAATAGGACGCCAGACAATGTTGCGTGCTTGACCTGTTAGTTGACTTGCTTTACGCTATTGTACCTTGGAATTTGGACGAGTCCACTTTGCCAAAAAGACAACCGTTATCAGGTTATTGAGTTTTAGGACAAAAAGACGCCGGACAATTAGACACAAAGTTTAAAAATAATAATTTGTATAATACTTTTTTTTTATAATTGTTTGACACAATTTTAGTAAACAACACAAAATGTACCGTATTATGTTCAAAAATTATGCAAAAAAAAATTACTGCGTTATAATTTTTATTTGATCAATTTGCGTCTTTTTGTCCGCGTTTCTTTTCACCATGCTTCATTTTGTCCGCACAACAGTTTATTGAATGAAAATTACATAAGGTTCTGGTTTGTTATTTCACACTATTTTTGGCGTGTTTATTATTTGAAGTAAATCTGAAATAATCTGAAAAATGTCAAGCGGAAAGGTTTGCCGTTATGGCGCAAATGCAACGTTTTTCTATTGAGCATTTCTTAGGCGCAAAAAAATTTGCCTTTTGGGCGCAAAATTTTCCAAATATGTAAATTTTTTAAAATAGTTTATTTCCGTTAATTTTTAGTTAGTCCAATTATTCCATTATTTATTAGTTTTTTTGCCCACAACAATGGGTTTAGTGGACACAATCGGGAATATATTGAAGCGGAAAGAGTCGATTGCCTACATGATTGCGCAGACCGCCGAAGGACTGGCGCACTCGTTCGAGTATCGGCACACTGCGCCCGAGGACTTGGTTTTTGATTTGTTCAAATTGCCGCAACGGGATGAAGCATCGATTGGGCGCCTCATTTCGGTGGGTGGATCTTTTTTGATTGTTTTTGTTTCAATCAGCAGGACTTTTTTCAAAAAGATTTGGGCAAGTCTGTGTGCACACAAAGAAGTTTTAAATTACTAATTTCATTCAAATATCTGCAGACTTGCGCTCATTGATAAAATACGCGTAGTCTCAATACCTTATTGTCAGACATTTGCGCACAAAAATCTTCTGCGTAAAAATAACCTCTGTATTTTGAAACATGTGAATATGCATATTCTTTTTGTGTAAATTGCTATTTTTTTTAATTAATTTTAAACGTACACTGATTGTTAAAATTCTAATTAATATACGAGTAAGAAAGAATCTATGGCAAAAGTACACGGTGAACCAATGCAGTGTAAATTTTGAAGCCGAAAATTTTCTTTGTGTTTTAAGGCCAACATAGAGTTTAATTTTTTACTCGGAAGTTATAATTGGTGTTAAATCCAAAAAAAAGCAATATATCTAGGCCTAGAGTTCTGTTGAGACCCTGTACCTAAATAATTAACATAAAACATGGGTTCTCTAAATGGCTAACAAATAGCTTTTTGAAAATTAGTTAAGCAAAAATTATTTTAAAAAATGTGACATTTCGACAAAATGAAAAAAAAAAATTTAAAAACGTGTTTTAGAATTTGCTTCACCGTAAACGTATAATCAACGTTTTTTCAATGCATTTTTGGTCGATTATACGTTGATTGCAACAGATTCTTCTTTTTTCGTAAATTAATTGGGATTTTAACAATAAATTGTGCAATAATTAGTTAATGCGTACAAATTACCGAAATGTTGCTTTATCTTCAATAAGTATATATCTCTGTGCGCAAATATCCGACATTTATGGTGCTGGGATTTGAAAAATTGCACGGGAATACTGTTGATTTTGTATGAATAAATTAATGTCAAAATAATAATTTTCTATACAGACAGTTTTATGTGCGCGCAAATCTCTGAATTTAAAAAAAAAAATATGTCTCATTCCCCTTGTTTGCGCAAATCTCTTTATCTATAAACTGATAGCGCGCTTTTGCAATGTTGTATGAGAATACCCTACGGTTTTTATACTGTGCTAACGAATACAGTAACCATTCCTTTAAACACGTTGTTTTAAGGTTTTGCGGAGTTTCGGACTTCGGGAGGATGACCCACGTCTCCGTCCAACAATGGAGAAAATTCGTGAGTTTGATTTGATCAACGAGACGGACGACAATGACGTCCGGCATTATCGCCTTCAACGTGCTCAATTCAAAGAGTAATGTTTTTATAAATAATTATAAAGCAGACATTTTTTTGGTTTTCGATCATATTTGGTCTTAAGACGTTTAGCACTGTTGCAGTGTTTTGGTTCTATGACAATTCTTTTGACCGTTTGAATACTGTGGCGCCGTACTATTTGGCGCCGTACTATTTGGCGCCGATTTTTTTTTTACAACTTTTTAATTATTTTAACGCTAAACTAAATTTCAAACTTTACTTTTGGCTTTAAGACCCATGGTCTTAGGACAAGCGTCAAAATTGAGTTTCAGTGTTCCTTTTTTTACGGTTTAACTATTTGTGTTTTAGATGCGTTCATCCTTGCATTGCGCTCATTTCACAGGCGTTACGCAACCAATTGATCATCCCCAATTGGAGTGAATTCACGTCCAAAATTCGAGAAATTTTCGAAGAGGTTATTATTTCTTTTTTATCACACAGTAATTTGATTGTAGTGTTGGTCTCCCCCCTCCCCTCCCCCTCTTCCATTTGAACGAGAGAATAATTTGAGTATAATTTTTGTCAGGAAACATTCAAAATTTTTTCTAAAATTGGATCTAAAAACGACTGTTTGCACTTGAAATTGCTCATTTCTTTTTGTAATGTTTCCTTCTTATTTTCGTATGATTTTTTAATCCCATTTTTTTTTGTCATTTCCATCTATAACATTAAGCGACCGGACTAACTAAATTAATAGCAAATCGTGCTTCTCCTAGCTTTAAATTCTTTGATTTTTTAGTGCCTGACAGAGACGGGCGGCGAAATTGCGACTTACATTCCACAGTTGGCGCGTCAGGACCCAAACCATTGGGGAATGTCGATTTGTACAATCGACGGCCAACGCTTTTCATTGGGCGCGTCCAAAGTCCCGTTTTGTGTCCAAAGCGTCTCCAAGGCGTTCAACTACGCGATTGTCGCGTCGGATTTGGGCGCAGACTTTGTGCACAGCTTTGTTGGCCACGAGCCATCCGGCCGGCTATTCAATGAAATTTGTTTGGATGGAAATGGTATAGTGGTTTCCGGCTTTTTTTGCTTAAAACATTAATGTTTGTTCATTTTTTAGGCAAACCTCACAATCCGTTGATAAACGCCGGCGCCATAATTGTGACGTCACTGCTCAAAATGGGGTTGCCGATGGCGGACAGATATGATTTTGTAAATTCCATTTTTAAGTTGTTGTTAGGTTTATGCTGTTGTGAGAGGTATTTTTGGTTTAAATATTTGGCTAAGACTAAAGATTATTAAAAGCAAATATTTTTTTTATATTTTTTTTTGACATAAATACAGTAAACAACACAAAGCTTTTTGTTTTGTACGCGCCTTTTTGGTCCAACGTCTTTTTGTCTGCACTCCAATGTGTGCAAATATCTGCTGTTAAAAATGATCTCCTGTTCTTATGCAAGACTAATAGACTAAAGGGACAATTAATTCATTCATTGCATTCAATTTTATTTGCAAAGACTATTAATTTTGTTTATTCTATCAATCTAATTGCGTTGTCCTGAAACGTACTTACATTTTCGCTGAATAACTTTTTAAGCCAATAAATATTTAATCTGAAAAGCAGACGAATCGATAAATAAATTGTTTTTTAGGCGTTCAACGAGTATAAAAAGTTGGCTGGCGGCGCCTACGTTGGATTCAATAATGCGACGTAAGAAATTATTTTATTAGGGGTACAAGTATGTCTCCGCCGTTTTTTACGACTTATAATTTTAATCAATGCAAAAATTAAAATGAATTTTTGATTGTAATCTAGGAATAAAGACTTTCTAGACCGGTTCAAAAAAAGCCTCTTGGCGTAAAGTACGTAAATTCCTAAATCTTGTATTTAATTTTATTTAATTTATTAAATTAACCAATCAATAGACAAATTATAAACAAAAAAATTTATACGGGTCGTTGTTGTTGGCAGGCGATAGAATAAAAGCAAAGCCAAAGACATAAATAAAGAAAAATTATTGGAGGCAATTTTTGCCGGAAAGGGAAAATTTAGGAAGTCGTTATTGTGAATTGTGTATTACTCGTTCACGACGAATAACATATACAGTACCGGGCAAAAGAAATGCAGCATATTTATTTCGCTCATATCTCCGATCAAAATAAATATTTTTTCAAAATTTTTTTTTGTTTTAACAACGTTTGATAAGATACCAAAAACTAAATATCTTACATGATATCTAATTAAACTTTGTTAAAAAAAACTGTTTAAAAATTAGTTAAACAAAAAACTCATTTTTTAAAAATGTAACATTTCGCCAAAACAAAAAAAATAATTTAAAATTATGTTATACGATTTGGTTTACCGTTCTTATTTTTCCTTTTTTTCAATTTATAACGCTTTGATTTACCAACTCTCTTTTTCAGCTTTCTCTCCGAACGCTATTCGGCGGATCGAAATTATGCGCTTTCCTATTACATGAAGGAGAACAAGTGTTTCCCGCCAGGTTTGTCTTTTTTTTAGCGTTTAATTTAACATTTTTTGTACGCTTCCACAAAAACGCAGCATTTTTGAGGGAATAATTTTAGGGATTCAAAGCTTGCGCGAAGAGCTGGAATTCTACTTTCAATTGTGTTCTTTGGAGACGCACTGCGAGTCCGCCGCCGTAATGGCGGCCACATTAGCCAACGGAGGTTTGACTTTACTTTTTTGCATACTATAATTTTCTTTCTTTCTTTTCTTTTCTCTTTTTTCTTTCTTCTTTATTTTTTCTCTCATTCTTCATTATTCATTCTTTTCTTTCTTTCTTTTTTTCTTTATTTTTTCTTTTTCTCTCTTTTTTTTCTTTCTTTCATCTTTTTTTCTCCTTCCTCTTTCTTTTTTCTTTCTCTTTCTCTCTCTTTTTTCTTTCTTTCCCTGCCTTTTCTTATTAAAATACGTACATTTATCAATCTTCAAAATGCATTTCCATTCAGGCGTCTGCCCGCTAACAAACGAGCGATGCATTGAGCCCCGACCGTGTCGCGACGTTCTTTCACTTATGTACTCTTGCGGAATGTACGATTACAGGTGCGTTTTGCGTATTCACAGCCATTTTGAAGATTAAACCAAATTGTGTTTTTAGTGGCCAATTCGCTTTTCACGTCGGACTGCCGGCCAAGTCCGGCGTCTCTGGCGCCATGATTGTCGTCATCCCAAACCTCATGGGCATTTGTCTCTATTCGCCGCGACTCGACAAAATGGGGAATACGACGCGCGGAGTACTATTCTGTCAGGTATTATTTGACACTATTAGTAAAACTTTGGCGAAATTGTCTTAATTCAGAAACTGATTAGAACATTCAATTTCCACAACTATGACAGTCTGTTGCACGCCGACTCGAAGAAGATTGATCCTCGGCGGCGGCTGGGCAACAAGGAGACGGACTTAATTGTTTCACTTTTGTTTTCCTGCAAGAATGGCGACTTGGAGAAGATTCGCAGGTTTTAATTTCTTTTTGATGATTTATGTGCCTGACTCCGATTGTTGAATTCGAAGTGAAACGCCATACATCACCCAAACATTTTTTTTGCTGAATGCCCGGACTCAATACAGTCTAATTCTGGCCAAATTTTTACCATAAAAAAAACTAAAACCGTCCAAATTTCCAACTTGTGACAAACAATCTGCGTTAAATCTACTAAACTTCAAAGCCTTCGATGGCTGTTGTGAGTGGCCATTCTCGCTCGTTGTCGAGTTTTGTACAAAATCTTTGGAAAATGCCAAAATATTTTGGACTTTAAAACCAAAATTTTATTTTATTTATTACAAAGCTTCAAATTTGAACCTTCTCTCATTTTTTTTTAAATAACCTACTTTAGAGCAAAAACTTAGTCTAGTTAAAGGATACAACTCCTAGGGGCTCAATTTTAGGTGATTTACAGTATACTAATAAAATCGCTTCAAGACAACGTCAGACGAATAATTTGAAATATAAATAAATGTCATTCTCTTTGCGATTGTTACACCGGCTAACTGGCGCCAGATATTTGCTCACAGAGGTTTGCGCTTTCTGCCGCACAAAGCATTTTGTTTTGGTTTAACATAAAAATGTGGAGATTTGCGCGCATCACGTTTAAAGCTTTTTGCGCGCAAATTGCTGTGCTCAAAAATCTGACGTCGTCTTTGACTGCTTAATTATTTGCATAAAGAGCAAATCGTTTTTCTTTTTGCAGGCTCTACTTGCAAGGCGTCAACATGAATGTGGCGGATTATGACGGCAGAACCGCTTTGCATTTGGCGGCGTGCGAAGGCCAATCGATTATCGTCAAATTTTTGTTGGTCGTCGTGAAAGTTGACTTTACAATTCGTGATAGGTAAATTCATTTCTACGGCGATATTGTTTTTTTGCGGACTTATTGCATATATGCGGACATTTTTTTTTTACTTTGAATTCTTTGTAGGACAGACTGTTTGCCTGCGAATGTAAACTTTTTGGCCTATCGGAGTCTTTTTAAGAGGGGCTCTTTGTCCGCCGGACTTTTTATTCACCAAACTTTTTGAAAATACTGACTTTTTCCTACGAGACGAGCTAATTCTTTGTTGTGCAGCAATTTATTTTGCGGACTTTGTATTGTCGGGCGTTTTTTTTTGAGCAACCACCCCTTTATTTTTTGGAGACGCAGACTTTCTGCCGTACTATTTGCGGACAAACATTTTTTTAAAGACTTTGTATTGTTAAGTGTTTTCTCTGAAGACTTTTTTGTCAATTTTATTTTAATGATAGTGGTCCTGGCTAAATGTCCTTGCCATTAAGTCTTGATCCGACTTAGTTGCAAAAAGATATGATGCGGGTTTTGGAATCACAAATTGGAAATTTTGCAGATGGGGACGGACGGCGTTGAACGACGCTCGTCTATTTCACCACGACAAGTGCATTGAGCTGTTGGTTAAAGCAGAGAAACGGCGGAACGCCAAGTTATTGCGCAGCGAGACAACCGGACATAACGTCACTGAAAGCTGTAGGACGCCGAATGTCACCAACTATTCGAACAACGCCAAAGAAAGAGAATTACGCAATAAGTTGGATTTTGCTTTTGTGATTTTTTGGCAAAACGTTTTGTCCTTGAGACTTTTTGTCTTATTTCCGTTTTCTTACTTTTTGTCTCACAAAGTTTATGTCTCTCAAATTTTTTTTTGTTTTGCGGACTTATTGTCTTGCATTTTTTTTGTCTTATATTATTTTTTCTGTTGAAGAGACTTTTTGTCCTACAGCGTTTATGTTCTTTATTTTTCGGTTTACCTTTTTTTTGTCTTGTAGTCTTTTGGACTTTTCATGTTTTTTCCCAATTGTTTTTGGATTTTTCCGAGATTTGGTTTTTTGGCTGCTCAAAGCTAAACAGGTTATTAGTTTAGCTCACTGACACACAGCTTTTTGGCTGTTATCCAACACGTTTTATATGCTTTCAATAAACTTTGTTTAGCGCTTTCAATTGCAACGGCAGCCTGGGCGGAGACGATTTTGATTTTGAGAACTACCTCATGAATGGCAATGACTCAAACAACAACAACGATGAGTTTCTTTCAACAACGTCAACTTCTGTGTTTAACGGCTCGACGTTGAGCACAACAACGACGACGGTGAACAGCGACGGCAATAACACTACAATGATCGAAAACGACGACGAGGATTATGGCGATTGTGGCATTATGATTATGGGAAAGAATGGAATTTGTGACGTCCTGGCGGATGAAGAGAAGGAATTGAGTAAGTCTTTGTTACGGGGTTTCGGGACAGCAGCGTTGGCAAATGCTGCCAAAATGATTCATAACTAATGTGCGACCGGTAGCTAAGGTGTCTGTCTCTAGGACAAAATTACTTTAGGACTAAAAAACTCTAGGATGAAAACGCAGATTATTAGACGACCTATAAAAAGACGCGGACATTAAGACTTTAGGACAAATTTACTACAGGACTAAAAACGTATCGGACAAAATGGCTTTAAGACAAAAAACTTTAGAAGAAAAAAACGCGGACAATAAGACTTTAGGACAAAATGACTACAGGACTAAAAAAGTCTCGGACAAAATGGCTTTACGACAAAAAAACGCGGACAATAAGACTTTAGGACAAAATGACTACAGGACTAAAAAAGTCTCGGACAAAATGGTTTTACGACAAAAAAACGCGGACAATAAGACTTTAGGACAAAATGACTACAGGACTAAAAAAGTCTCGGACAAAATGGTTTTACGACAAAAAAAACGCGGACAATAAGACTTTAGGACAAAATGACTACAGGACTAAAAAAGTCTTGGACAAAATGGCTTTACGACAAAAAAACACGGACAATAAGACTTTAGGACAAAATGACTACAGGACTAAAAAAAGTCTCGGACAAAATGGCTTTAAGACAAAAAAAAACTTTAGAACAAAAAAACGCGGGAAATAAGACTTTAGGACAAAATGACTACAGGACTAAAAAAGTCTCGGACAAAATGGCTTTACGACAAAAAAACTTTAGAACAAAAAAACGCGGACAATAAGGCGACCGATAAAATGACGCGGACAATAGGTATTAATAATAGGACACACTATAATAATATTTAATCAATTATTTTTCTCAATTTTTAAAATCATGATTACTTTACATTTTGTGTTAATTGTAAAAACTTTTTCCGTCGTTTTCGGGGCGTTAAATATTATTGATCAAAAAACATGTAATATGTATATACCCCAGTTCTAGTTGAATTATAAAATGATCAATTGTTTGCGGCGTTATTTGCCTACGCCATATAACCGGCGTAAAAAAGATCTTTAAAATTAAGACGAGGTGTGTCGTATGTATTATTTAAAAAAATTGAAAAATGTTGTGTCTTTTTGTCGACACACCGTCCCTTGTTACTATTTTTTACCGGGCTAAAGTGGGTTCAATTTTTTCCCTTAAAAATTTTCATAATCCAGGGTATACCATTAAATAGGGAAGTACAATCTCATTTATTTTTTGTTTCGAAGTCGTAAATTAATTTGGATTTTTATGTCCAGAGCTTAGACTCTGCCCTTAAACCTGAGCCTTAATGTGTTTGATTTTTCTTTAGTCCATCAATTTGTTAATTAGTCTATTTTTATGCGCTTTTTTCACTTTCAAATCAAATTCCATTTGTTTGCCACACATTTTTGTCGGTATGTCTTCTAATTTAAACCGTACAAGTCATGAACTTAATTTTAGAAGGCAGTTTGGATCGTCTATCAATTGCCCGCGATTCCGCCAAAGAAGCCCACTTTATTGTCACCGGTGATGAAATCAAGCAAGTTTAAACAGCAATGGCCAGCGGCTTAGTTAGACAGACGGCTTAAGATTTTTTCGTCATGTGTTTTATAGATCTAAATCTTGTTAATGAGTGCTCAACCAACATTTTGTTAACAGAGTGCGTTTAGAGTGCAGGCGCACATTTTTTTGAGGAAAATGTCTGCTTTGACTTATGTTACCAAACAAAATCTTAGAGTTTGTCCTTACGTCATAGCTTAGGCTTGTGTTTAAAGTTACTTTGGAATTCAGTTTAGTATTGTGTTCAAATTTATGCTTAAGTTTATTTTTAGGTTTAGATTAAGCCTTAAGCTTACTCTTAATATTTATGCTTAAGTTTCAGTTTAGACTTATGCTTGGACGTAAGCTTAAGCTTAGATTTAAACTTATCCTTGAACTTTAACTTGACCTTAGGCTTAAATTTGAACTAAGACTTCAACTTAATCTTAGGTTCAGGCTCAGGCTTACCAAGTGGAGTGCTAATCTTAAGATTTTTTTTGACATAAAGTTTAAATAAATTAGTGAAATAATTAGCACGCTGTTATACATAATTTAGAATAAACATTTTTCTTTTGTAGATTTTATAGCTACAACCCTTAGATTTCTATTATTTAAGCCTATATATTGTGTTAGTGTTTTGCATGTACAATTTGACGGGTATTTTTTCTGATCTTTTGCAATCAAAAAATTTAATTGTAATAAATAAAAAGTTATTGTCATTTGTCTTAATTATTGTTATTCGAACTTGTTCTTTTGTTACTTTTTACTTCTTTAGTTTCTTTTGTTACTTTTTACTTTTTTTGTGCGGCGTCTTTTTGTTTTAGAGCTGAGACCCTGGCTTCTAACCCCAACAATGTAAGCCTAAACTAAATTTTATCCTACCCCAATTGATAGACAAATAAATGCAAAACTTAAGCGCTTTAAAAAAAGCTTGCCAAAAATGATTGGGTTTTTATATGGCGGGGTTTTTTTTCATTTTGCTCTTATATGTTGCCCTTTTATATTGTTTTTCTGCGGCATTCTCAAACGCTATGTTTTTGAGAACTTTCACTACAACAAGATACTTTCAATTTATTTAGCTCGCCCATGGCGATTGATTATTAATGTTTATGTTTAGGTTTGTGCCAACATTTGTTGTGCCTACACATGTTGAGCTTGCTGAAATAGATTTTATAGCTACAACCCTTAGATTGCTGAAATACCTGACACATATACATTGAGCATTAGTCGCCTAGGGCGGAGCGATATCATCTTCAAATTCTCAGCCGCCATTCCTCTATAAAAGTAAGAAATTGTACAAGAAAAAAGGACTTTTATGAATACTGCAGTGTGCACATGTGACTATTTGTATTATTGAAAGCACTCTTTTTTGTTGGAGCGTATATTCTTATTAAAAACGAAAATCGGCATACAAAACACAGAAAATAATTTTATATTCTAAGCTTTTTAATGAACCAATAATTAAAAAAAATGTTTACTCCAATGTGCGGCGCAAATGGCGTCGCTGTCGGCAAACAGTAGCATCCCTCTGACAGCCCAAATCCAAACATCAAAACGAGGAAAAATTGTATAGTGTAATTAATCCCGCAATTCCAACCATAGTTTGATTTCATTTAAGCCAAAAAAATTGACAAATTTATTATGTACAGTCAACAATATCGATAAAAAAAATCAATTGAAAAAGACAAATTTGAAAATCAAATATTAAAATAATCAAAAAAAGAATAGAAAAGTCAACAAAAAATTGCAATTTCTCAAGACGAAGAACAAAAAATGGAAAGCAGACAATATAACTATATGAAATAATTTAAAAGAAATTTTTTTTTCAGAATTAATATATACTGTAACAGCAAAAGACTTTAGGAAGCAGCAAGGGACTGCTGAATAGATGGCCCATTTATCCGCACTTTTTCTCTAACCTAGAAAATGTTTAGTAAGAAGGAAACAACTATGAGTTGGGGATAGAAAGAATAATGACATCATGATATAAAATTTGACTTTATGCTGCGCGGATTCAATCTTAACTGCCTTTGTGCAAATTTAAACCCATGAATTGGTACCATTTTTCGGGAACAAAATTGTTAGCAAGTTTATTACTCAAGAAAACAAAGTTTACACAAAAAACGTGGAAAAAACAACGAATCGAGATAAAAACATAAAGAAAAGAGAAAAAAATGTTTTAGTATACCGTCGTTGAGTTTGAAACTTGGCATTATGTTAAAATTTTGGCGTTTTGTTTGAATTTGAAATTTTGGAAAAAATATTAATTGTTTTATACATACGGTAGAATTATTTTTTTGCAAAAACGCAGCATCCCATAAGCTCATCCCATAGGTTTTTAAAGCAGTATAAACAACCATTTTTCTAATTTTGCCTTAGCTAAATAGCAATTAATAAAAGTAGCCAAAAAAAATTAAGAACATGTTCATTGTTTTAATAATTTTAAACTTATTGCAATGCGACACCAATTAGGCTAAATATATAAAAATTATATTTAAATTATTATTATTCTAAATATTAATTGAAACTTTATCCAATTTTGCAATTGAAAAATCCAACAGACCACAAGGTAAACATAAAAAGCAAAAAAATTTCTGTACAGCTTCCATGCGATTTCTCAAGTTCATTAATACCCAAAACTTTTTTTTAGTTTATTACAAAATTGTATAACATGCAAGCTGAAGTTTTGAATAATTTTACTCATACCACGGCACCTGTATAGTTAAAAGCTAAAGGCCGTCTTTACATAGGTCGGAGGTATGTAGTAAAACGTATCATAAAGATAGCGTATGAGAACACCACACAGTCAATGAGAGTGAGAGAACAAAACACTATAAAAGGAGCTGAGAGCCGTGTTCGGCGGTCTGTATTGCCAAGAGGATAAGCACGGTTAGTAAGAGGAGAAGTGGTGAGTGGCAACGCATCTATATTATATTCAAGTAATGAACATAAACATTATTAATAATACAATCGTATTTCTACACATAATATAACAAGGATTCAAGAGTTGAGAAGTCACTGAGACCTTTCATTACACTACCATCTCAATTGTTTTAATCTTACGAAAAATGAGACTCAACATTATGAAATTTGGACAGTCAGACCGTCGATTTATTATTGTCAACTTTAGTTTTGTTGTTGGGCTTAAAGTCGTCGCGTTGTTCCTGCTGATGTTTAATATTTTCAAGGGTCTTGGTCTTGTCAAAGTCTATAAGCGCGTAATTGGTCCTTGGGCCAATATTATTCGTAATTCTCTTAATACTTTCGTCACCGACGTTTCGATTTACTCCGTTTAAAGCATTCTTTTCGCTAAAACATTATAATTGTGCATTCTTTTAAGATTTATAAATTATGATTAAGCATATGCGAAGACTCAAATCTTGAATTAAACTTTGGCTTAAGCTAAAGTCAAAACTCAGGCTAGGCATTTTTCAAACCTAAGTTTCGGCTTAGGCTTAGGTGTAGTCTAAGGCGATGGCTTAGGCCAAACCTTACATTTAGGTTTAGACATATGAAAAGGTATAAGTTTTAGGCATAAACTTAAGCTTAGGTTTTTTGTAGAGCTTAGTGTAAAATTATAGATTAGACTTTAAAGAAAACTTAGAATTAGATATAAGCTTATACTTATTTATTAAGCCCTAAGTTTAAGTTTAGGCTTAGACTTAGGTTGAGCATATATAGATTGGGTTTAGGATAAAGCTCAAATTTAAGCTAGGGCATATTTTAAGACTGTAGATTAGGCTTAAGATTAAGCTTAGACTTAGACATAGATTTTTACTTCATGTTAGGCCCTAAGTTTTAAGCGTAAGCATAAACTTATAAACTTTGGCTTATGCTTAAACTTAATAAAAAAATTTGCTAAAACCAACTTTTCACGCCTCGGCTCGCTGGAAGGCCTGCTGTTTATGTTCAACGTCACATAATTTTGTTTCATTTGTGATACCTCTGACTTTAATGGACTGCCCAATAATTTTGTTGAATCTCGCAGCAAGTCCCCATTCGCTCCGCCCACAATCATTGATGAAGACATTGACAGGTTGCTGAATCCTTTGTTAAAATCGGCAATGTTTGCCGTTATCATACTCGCAGACATTCCCGCGTTATTTTTGAGTAAAGGCGGTGGGCGGTATTGACTGGTCTCATTGTTGTTGTTGTGGAATTGGTTAGTGACATTGTAGGAATGAAAAGCGGAGGATGGCGGATTGTTAATATGTGAAGGTTGGTATCGCATATGTGAGTTTTTGTAAAATGATGGATTGCCGGTGGGAACACTTTGGTCCCGCAAGGAAAAGTCGTCAATGATGGGAGAGGAATGTGAGGGTGGCAAAGTTGTTGTTGTAGTCGACGCTGTGCTTGAAGCAATGGAAGGGGTACGCGGTGGGGGCCGTGTTGCACCGTTTGTTCCATTGCTTAAAAAATTTGAGTATAAAAAAATCTATTTGGTTATTCAAAATTTCTATTTTTTCATCTGTGCATAGTATTATAACAGTTTATGTTTTTCTTGGTAAATCAATGTTAGATTCTCATTGTACGCCAAAAAACATATATTAATTTTAATAATTTTTGTTCGACTTTATACGGTATGTCGAACCAAAAGTCATGTTTTTTGAAAAAAAAATTAAAAATCAATGCAATTTTTGGAATCAGCGTATTTTAAAACCTCTAGCGTCGTTGATATTGTTTAAGAATTATTTGTTAAACAACTAAAAACAACCAATCAAGAGCGAGTAGCTTTTTATTAGAATTCGGCTGTTATGGCAAATCTACGAAAAAAGACAAAATATAAATAAAACATTTGAAAAAATTATAAAATTAAAAATTTGGCGAAATGTCAAAAATTAGAAATTTTTCATATCTAAAAATTATTCACACTATTTTTTTTCTCGCTGTGTTTTACAGGCAAACAAATAGGGTGATCAGATTTCCCTTGTTTTTTAAATAACCTGTGTACAAAAATTGTGTAGCAACAAAATATAAAATTGGTTAAAATGAACACTGAAAAATAAATTTTCTCTCTCCTTTCTAATAGAAGCTCCCATTTAATAGGATCCCGCTCTGTGGGGATGATAAGTAATAAAAGTCCCAAGCCTTTTTTTACAAGCAATGTGATAAGTAAACGAAATTATACTCACTATTCTTCTAAAATCAAACGTAAGGACTTACAAAACAAAGCCGCCCGGCTGAGAGCTCAAGAACTCTTGTCGACTTTTGTTAGTTCTGTGCAACTCCTTTGTGCTTCCGCCATTCAAAGAAACGCTCAACGAGTTTTGAGAAAAGTCAACGTTAATGTATGAATGATATTTGCGTTGCTTGAAATTGTTGGAATTGCCGCTGCCGCCGACGCCAATAACTGCTGGAATTGTTGTTGAAGAGGCGGAAGAAGAAGGTATTTCATAGTTTTGTTGTGGCCCAAATTGAGTTTGGTTTTGTGGTTGTTGATAAGCTTTTCTGCTGCTGCGGCTCAAAATATGTTCATTCCTAAAATCCAATAATCCATCAATATAAACGACAAACTTTGAGTTGTAAAAAATGTTATAAAATAAACATAAAATATTTAGACTTTTTTCATTTCTGCTTCCCAACTTCTAAACTCCTTCGGCGCCGGTCTTTTAGACTGCTCAACCATTCTCGCATTTTTGGGTTTTTTAATCCTCCTTTAATCAATCATAGAAAGTGCCATGTCAACAATGCTCAAAATATTTATTGTGCTTTGAAATTTATTAGCTCTTACGGTTATTGAAATTTTCACTTTATCTATTTAAAACACACACATAGCCAATCTTTGAGCCCATTTAATCCCCGAAATACAGATATTTAAATTTTCAAATTTCTTGTAATCTAAATCAACAATTTTTAAAATTTAGTTTTCATTCAATTCTGTTTTCACAATTCTTAACTCTTACGGCGCTGGTTATATAGAATTGCAGTTCTTTACGGCGCGGATTATTCTGTTGTTTTCTGCGCCATTAAGGCAGTGCGGGTTTATAGGGCTTATAAGGCGCCGGTTATTGAGATTTGCAGACCTTACATATATTTATGCTTTTATACAACTTTACGACGGCCGTCTTTAGGATCTTTGAACCTTTGCAGTACGAATCTATAGGCCTTCTAAAATTGTACGATGCTCGCGTATAGGAGTTTCATACTTTTTTGGAGCTAATTTTTGTATTTTATTACCCCGTAATCATAAAATTAATAATACATCAACATTGGCGCACATTTAGATTCCAATATGAAATATCTAAATCGTCACAGCGCTAGTTCAAAGTTATTAAAATCAAAACGCTGTTAATCATTCATATATCTAAAGCTTTAAACAGATTGTAGAGTATCGGTAATTGATTACAAAACATTAATAAAAAATTTAAAAAAAAATTAAGTTTAAAGGCTTTTATAGATCATTAATTTTTTGCATCCAGCTGATTTTAGTTTTCGAAACCATACTGTGTATAAACCCTCACGGCGCCAGTTGTATTCCTAACTAAAAGGATAATAACGTTGAAAAATCAATACAATATCAGTCATTCAAATGCATAAATTGCATCGTTGTTGATTCAAAGATCAAATCGTTAACGGCGCGGCGGATGCACAACACAGTAGAGCTAATGTATATTCAATGCAAGTTGCGAAGATTTTCCAATTTTAAGTTAAAAAGCCATAAAAGTGCAAAATTGAATCCACAATTCATTTTATGAATACAAAAGCAATTTTAAATTCAATAAAATTTAAAAACATACACAATCTCGCCTTCCAGCTGTTGTTGACTGACCCATGAGCTGACGCCACTCACCAGACTCGAGCCGCCAGCAAAACTTGAATTCAGTGAACGAAACATTGGGAAATTGTTCGAATTGTATGACTCAAACATTGAGACAGCATTCGAAACACCATTTGCTTTTGACTGAGTTTGTAAAAGGAACGCCGCTGCATTGTTGTTGTGGTTGCTGTTGGGAGCACCGTAAAGACCGTGTTCAATTGCTAAAAATTAAAGAAACGCAACTACATTATGTGCATAAAACGAGTCTTAAGGCTAGAATAGACCGATGTTTTTACATAAACTTAAGCTTAAGACTAAGCTTAGGTACAAAGGTAATCCTAAATGTTTAAAAGATCTTTACTTTAGCATAAGCCTATACATATACCTTAGCTTTAGCCAAAACCTAAGCCAAAGTTTGAGTTTTGGTTAAAGTTTAACCAAAAGCCTGGTTTTAGACTTAAATGTGAGTCTAAACAATAGCTTAAACTGAACCTAAGACTAGAATTAAGGTTAAAGGTATGCTTAAACGCTTAAGCCAAAAGCGATGCTAAAGCCTAAGCCAGAACCGACGCTATTTGTATAACAACACGCAAATAATTTAAGGCGCGGAAACGTTATGGCAAAAACAATGACAAGAGCTAAACCGAATCTTAAGATTAACACTCAACTTAGTCATACCCTTAAGCCTAAGCCTAAACATACAATCAAGTTGAAGCTTAAGTCTAAGTTACAAACCTAAACCTAAGCACATGATTAAGCCAAAGTTGAAGAGTCTGAGTTAAAAGCAAACCATAAACCCAAGTACAGGAACCTACAAATCCAAAGACGTCTGATCCAAAGACATCGAATTTCATAATATAAGTAAAAAAAGGCAGAAAAATGTAGAAAAACAAATTGTAAATACCTGAAACAGCGCTGTTTGGCCTATCGCTTCGATGATAAGCATTTTTTACGGAATTGGGTTGACGGACCGAGTAGACAGAACTGGCGGAAGGCACTCGTTGCTGCCGATAGCCAATGTTCCCATTTATGTTCGATCCCCCATTAGCTAATGCGCCACTCATCGACATGCTCATTTTATTACCGCCCGTATTGTTGAAAGACGAATTATCGGTGGAGCACAGGCGCCGATTCAACGCCTCCTGCCATTGGCGCTGATAGTATACGTCGTATGACGGAGGCGCTACATTCAGACCTCGTGTAGGCGACATGGCGCCGGCCGCCGCCCGGGACGGGCAAGCAGCAAAATTGGCATGGGAAAGCGAGGACATTTTTTGAAAGTCATTGTTTGATCCTAAACAATGGTTTGTGTATAAATTAAAATTTACTAAAGAAAAAAGGTTTAATAAATTTTAGGGGTTATGTTTATGACTCCAAAGAAACACGCCGCACAAAAAGACGCACGGACAAAATAACGCAAAATTCAAAAAATAAAAAAAAGCATGACTATTTTTTTCTAACAATTCTTGAAAATGAATGCTTGGACATGCAGCACAATGTGTACTTTTTTTTTGTGTCAAAATTATGGAAAAAAAATTCCGTTGTTATGCTAATTGGTATTTATGAAATTAGCGTCTTTTGGCACGCTTTTTTATGTGCGGCGTCTTTTTGCTTTTGTATATTTTTTTTATTAAAATACAAAAAATTTCAGAAATATCGTTAGCTGTGTTTTTGTTTTCTCACAAGCTTTGTTAGCTAATTCAAATAAGGTTAAAAGTAAATTATGCAGACAAAAAAATACATTAATTAAAAAAAAAAGGAGGTGAAAGACAAAAAAGAAGAGTGTAAAAGAACCCGCGCAGTGAACAGTTTACCGGCAGCGGAAAAATTCCTGCACGACAAAAAAATTGGGAAGAAAAGATAAGAAGACAAAAAAGAAGAACAAAGTTTGACGGAAATACTGTCGGATAACTGCTGCTGGTTGCACGGGTCCTTTAAAGAAAGCAAATTATATTACGCGGGCGAAATGCGGGAAAAACGCTTAGAGCGGAAAAAAACGCAGGAAAGCGTCTTTCAAAAAATAATACACAATCAAAAACGCATTTTCAGCGCCCAAAGGGCAGCGCCAAAAGGTACAAATAAATAAAAGTGTTACCTTCACTAGAAAATCTTTGAACCGGATGGATTCGATTCAAATTATTGTTTGAAGCCAACAAATTTGTCCGATTGTTCGATACAACGGAAGACGCGCGCGAACCACGAGCGTATTCTTCAATTTTGATTTTGCCTTGAACTGTCTAAAAAATAAAATTAAAAATGTTTTAACGAAATTTTGTCGTGACGCGTTTGGCAGTAGTTAAAAATCCTGTACTACTATGCCGTAATTTTGGCAAAATGATATAAAAAAATAAATAAATTTAGTAAGGAATATTGAAAACAAATGTTGTCTTAAGGCAAAAACTTGTAGCCTAAAATTCTTGTGCTACTCTACCGTAATTATGACAAAATAAACACATGAAAATAAATACATAAAATAATTAATATTTTAAAGAAATTTCTTGTCGCGACCCACTGAAACATAAAATTATAGTAATGCTCTACAGTAATTATGGGATTTCGATTAACAAAAAACTATTAAATGTGAAATAATTAAACTAAATAATATCAAAAGTTGACCCACATGAAATATCCGTTCGGCCTGATGCGACTGAAAGGTGTGCAGTCCTTCGCCTGTAGCACAACGCCGGCCGCTTTCAAAGAAGAAAATTCCGGAACACGTGTAGCCGTAGCGCCGCAAGTAAGCCAAAGGCCAAAACTGGAAGTTGTTCGCACCGCTGCCTCTCGTAAACAAAATTTCTTCATCGTTGACCTTCAGCCATCCTGAAATTCAATAGTTTGTCTATTTGCATATTTTGGACATCAAAAAGCAAAAGGGACTAGGCTCCAGCCTTAAAAACCTCTGTTTTAGAAGTCCGTTTAGGGAGCCCCTTCAATAAAACGTCCTCTATAATAAAATCTACTGTTTTGGAAGTTCTTTTCGAATAAATCCCAGGTATTCCTCTATATATCTTAAAAATGATTGCTAATCAGTTATTTAAAATGAGTCCAAAACGAGTTCAAAAAGTTTTTTAGTTCAGGCTTTTACAGTGACTTAGAAAGTCATTTGACAATAACTTTGGAATGAAAAGAGCAGTTTATGGATTTCTGCGGCTTAATATTTACCTCATTAGTGGGTTAAAAGTGAAACTAAGTGGAATTATTTGAAACTCAAATAAAAGCTCTTTTCCCAACCACACGGGTTTTGAATAATCAAAAGTTATTTTAACACGTTGACGCCCATGTGCGTGCCAGGGTATGCACGCAGTAACTCATGTTTTTTAAATTTGTGCATATGCACAAAATTCAAAAATTAAGTTTCATGCGTGCGGCATAAATGAAAATAGTGTGTAAAAAATTTTTTTTTGAGAGAAAAAAAAACGAAAAGATGGAAAATAAGAAAAAAAGATGCATAAGCGTTTTTTATTTTTTAAAAGACGTCTTCAAACGCCTTAAAAGTTTCTGCTTAAGAAATGTGCTCTCTCTTTACGCACCCTCTGCCTCTTTTGCACTCGCGTGCGTATCACCACCAAGTTTAGCAATTTTTCTACGCACCATTTTTCTTTTTTGTCAAATGTTTAGCAGAAACTCTTTCACGCCTTTCTCTCAAAAAGAAAACTCGTACTATTTTTTTACACACTATTATCACCTCTGCCACCACACGCATGAAATTTTTTTATTTTAATCAAAAAAATGGCAAAAAGTAAGTTTCTCAAAAACATAATCAGGCGTCAGCGTGTTAAGGACTGTGTTTAAATTTTTTTTCCCAAACCGAAATCTTTGGAAAAGTAACGGTAGCTCAAAGTTTCGGCTGATTTAAATAAATAATGACTTTTACTGTGTTGTTGTCGTCAAGCGGTTTTTATGTACAACACCTTTTTCACTAAGGGTTTAAACCCGTCAGTCAACCTGAGTCGTGAAATATTATAAACAGTGTGTTAAAGCGTTTCTGTCAGTAAAAAGAAAAATTTTTTCAATTCATTTATAAAGTAGCTATACAACACGTTATAAAAAGTTTTGAAATTATCAGGCTCGCAAAAAAAGTTAAACCCCGATAGAAGAAACTAGTCGTTTAAAAAAAACTACCAAAACCTTTTCACTATTTTCATTATGGAAAAAAGTAACAATACTTACATACCATTTTTATTAAAAGTATGCTAAATGAGGTTGTAAACCTTTCCTTATTGAGCAAAAGCTTAAAATAGTAATGGGTTTTAAATGTTTTATTGCCCAATGATTAAAAGATTTTTTACATTTCGTTAAGAAAAAAAAATTACCCGGAATAAATTTGTTCTTCTTTTTGACGAAAACCCGAAACGCGGTTGGGTCGTTTGAAAAATTTTCTGAGTGGAAAAGTTTTGCTTGATGCTCACTGGAACAGTTTCCCATTTTTTCTCTAAACACATTTTTTTAGTAAATAAAAATTGCCGAGACCAGTGGTGGGCAATAGCCAGTTTGGCCAAAATTACATTTTAGAAAACTTATCGCCAAAAAAATAAAAATTTACTGTTCATTTATGGCAGTGTTAAAGCCTAAGCCTTTTTAACAAACAGTACAATACAAGAAAATAGTTTTTTCCCTTTCATACATTATGAAGTGCAATGTAACTTAACTTCTTTGCTCTATTGCAAAAAAAACCTAAAAGAAAAAGTTATCTTCCAAAACAAAAAATTCTACAGACAATTAACGCACAAATTTTTTTTACACTTTTGTGTTTTTTTTCGCAAAATTTTTTTGACCAATGAGTTTTCGGAGAAACATGGATTCTTTTATTGATGACTCAATTAGCGCGGAGCCAAAACATGAGTATAAGTCTACACTTAAAAGTCAACGTTAGAATAATTTTATTTTGCTTGCATTTTCAAAACAATTAGAAAAAGTTCTTAGCTCAAGAAAATAATTTTTTCGTTGGTTAAAGGTATTTTAAAGGTAAGAGGAATCTTTGCTATATGGATTATTTGCAGGCAAATTATTTGCAAAACAGACTTTTATAATTGAACTTTAGAAAAAAGGCGTACCAATCACAAGACTTAAAGCATGTGAAAACAGTGTTGTGATTTGAATCCATTTTGCATTCAACTCCGAAATTTTTCAACACGAATCTAATAAAAAGAAATTGTAATTGAATTTGAAAAATAACGTACGTTTGAATTCATTTCGAGAAAAATTAAAAAACTGAACAAAAATTAAAGGAATTGAATCCGTATTCGTTTTATAAAAAATTGACTCCGACTCCGTTTTGAATTGATTTTATAATGGGATATTTGTGAAGTTGTTTAAATTCGGATTTAATACTGAAATCGGAACCAAAGTTTTATAAAACAAATCCAATTGCTTAAATTTGTTCGTTTTTTAATGATGAATTGGGACTCAAATGCGGATTCGGAGTTAAACCAGACGGATTCAAATATAGTAATTTAATCTGTAGCCAAATTGAAGTCGAACGTGGATTCTATAGTTCAAAAGCTATTACTAATAGCTCATCGACCCTCTCAATTGTAAATTGACTTTTTGAATAAAAAAATATGGTACATAAAAACGAGAGAAGGTATTTAACCTTTTCTGATAGTGGCAATGCAAAATACAAAAACGCAAAATGAGCGGCAAAGTTCAAACATCGAAAGGAAAACACCACAGGATAATAATACAATATAGCTGTCTCGCAAAATTCAAATTTTATTTTTTTGTCTAATTTTTGAACATGGATATTGTAAGCCACACAAAATGACTGATTGTCAGACGTATTTTTTTGTCCGCGCCCTTTTTGTCTCAATGTCCGATATACTGTTTAAAAATGTTTAGCATAAGGCGGAAAAAAGCGTGAACCGACCAAATCTGTCGGCACTCATAACTATAAGACACTCATCTTTGCCATCCGCAACCAATCAGGCATGTCCAACAAGTTTTATTTATAAGAGGACAAAAACGCATGAATATATAACATTAATCGATATCTTATAAATAATATTTTTTAAAAACAAACGAGTACAGGCAATAATAATTTGGTTCAAAAAATAGGTTTTCACATAATCAAAACTGTTATTCGAACCGGAAGAAAAAACACGTTTCACTAATATATTTGGCTGAAAATTATTCATTGATTCGTTTATAGGATTTCATGTTCTTGGATATTGAAAAAACAAACTTTTATAATTGTCATATTCATTGTTGAAAATATTAAATAAATCTATTTCTGCCTCTTTTTCGCTTAGCCTTTCCCCCCCCCCCCCCCTTCCCCCCATGCTACCCGAAGAGAAAGAGAACAGAAGGGCTCAGGTGTGTGATCCAGCTTGCTTCTCTTCACTAAATAATAAATTGATGACCTATTCACCCGGCCAAACCTTCCTGCATTTGCCTGGAAACAAAAAAAAGAGAAAGCACAAAAGCCGAAAAAAATCAAAAAGACGAAAATGTGAGAAAATTCATCCCAAGACTTTCTCATTAAGCTTTTGTGAGTGTATGTGATCAAATATGTCAGCTGTTTTCCCAAAGACCATTTGGCGATATGCGTAAAAACACAACTCTTTCTGTTGTTTGAATAATTATTGGCCATAGGGCTGGAAGGGAAACAAAAGCGTTTTATTAATTCCAATTGCAAAATTATTATTTTATTCTTTTGAAAGCCAAAAAGCCTGGAGACAATGGCAATAAAAGAAAATCTGACTGACTTTGTCAGTTTTTAATAATTATCTGAATAACTTAAAAGTGGCGACACATTATCTTAACTACAGTACAGCGGTGGGGTAAACAGAAAAAACGTGACCGCAGGTATAAAAAATGACGCAATTTTAAATCCATCTTAATTTTTTAATGAATAACAAGAACAAAAAATTACAATACGTATTGTAGTATATACCAGAGATTATCGATTTTTGGTATTCGGCAGTTTGTCCCTTATTATTTTCGCTGCCTGAACGCATCATAAAACAAACAAACCCATTGATGTTCGAGTTAAGCTTTAAGCAGCGTTTGCTTTCAAAGATTAATTAACCCACTGACCCCAAACGCAAAAAAAACAATTAATTTAAAAAAACTCAAAGCACATTTCTTTGTACAAAACAAAGCAAAAGGCTAACAATTAAATGCTTAAAAACCGGCGCTAAAAATGGTAGGGTAACCGTTCGTGTATGGATCAACTTCGTGCATTATACAAATTCGAACTTCGTTGACTTCGACGCGAGGAAAACTATAAGTCCCAAAACGTGACATCAATTCCCTAGCATCGATGAATTTTACAGGTGGATTCTAAAATTAAAAAAAAAAGTTAATTTAACAGTGATATGGCAGAAAAAAAGTGATATGGCAAAAAAAAAATATGGCAAAAAGTAAACTGGTCGGAAATAATCTTTTACGCTTGAAAACACGATGAATCCATAGCATAGATTCAACAAATAAAATCACCTTAGCGTATTTCGTATTCAGGATTGTCATATGCAGGACAACATCCTTTGTGTGCCTTTTCACAGCCAATCCCATGCACGTCAAGTTATCGTCGATAATATTTGCCAGCCTTTGCAACCTAAATTAAATGTCTGCTTGAATAAGTACACACAAATAAACAATTCACTTCTTTGAAACAACTTTTGCATAAACGACGTTCACTTGATTGGCATTGTGCGAACCAAAGAATGAAAGTCCCGAAAATTCGGTAATAATATTGGTTTCACTCGCCAAAACATCCCTAAAAAAGAAACCTTTGACAGATGTATAGTCTGTTTGGAATTTTTTTTCCCTCTTAGAAGAATGAATGTTGTACTGTTTGAAAGTTTATTCAAGCAAAAATTTCAAAATTTACTGTTCATTTCAAAAATCTGCAAATTTTCAACAGCAAACAATCGTTGCAGGACGTATGAGTTCACAAAAATACGGAAAAAGAAAAACGAAACGAACAGGGAATAGCGTCACATAAATTAATTACACCGTAGTCAAATAAATAATAAAAAAATAAATTCAAGTTTGAAACAAAATGACAATTGGCGCATAATGTCAAAATGAAAAACTTAAGACCTTAAATTGAATTTTTTAAAAATTTTTTAGTTTGCTTTCCTTTTTCTTCTTGTGTTTGTACATATTTTCGTTTAGTGTAAATAAAATGTAATTTCTTAAACTTTTATACAATTCGTGACTTTTTTGAAGATTTTGGCATTTGTTGCGTTTTTTCTATAATTGAAACTTATATTCATTTGTCAAGATTTAGCGTAATCATAAAATATTATCCATAAAGTTGGTACTTATGCGCTTTGTGCCCCCCAGCCCAAACCATAGGATTTTTTTTTAAATTTTATTCTTTTACGTAAGCTCAGTATAAAGGTTTTAATTTTTTGACATTAGTTTTTCATTTTAAGCTCTTCTTAGGGTCCTAACACAATTTCAAAAAGTTTTCAAAAATTTATTATTTAGAATTTTTTTTAGTTGATTTTAATATAAGAGTTTTCAATGGTGCTGAATTCGAATCTGACATTAGTTTTTCATTTTAGGGTAGCTCAACTCGAAAAAAAATAAAAAATAAATGTTAGGAATTTTAGGAAAAATTTATTTTTAACAATTGTGTTAGGACCCAAAAGATGATCCTAAAATGAAAAACTAATGTCATATTCGAATTCAGCACCATTGAAAACCCTTGAATATAGCTCAACGCAAGAAAATTTTTCCAAAAATTTTCAAAAAAAAATCCTATGGTTTGACAAAGCGCATAAGTACCAATAAGTTATAGAGGCCATGATTTTTCTCTTTTGAACTCATAAACGTAAATTTTATACTCTATTTTGTTTGTGTTTTAATGTGTTTTCAAATTGTTGTCACAGAACAAACCTAAGTTCACCGTCAAACAAGTCGTTGATACACTTCTTGGCAATTCTCTCTTCTTCCTCCGAAAGGAGGCACAGCACCGATAAAGTTAAGTGAAGTTTTTCCACAGGTCGATACAGTTCAGCATTCCTACACGATTTCTTTAAAAAAAACAATATTAAAGACATTTATATTAAATTAACGTTACTGGAATTTCAGGACAATTGAGAATTTTCTTTATCAGTTCGTTATATAATCTGCCGAAATTAGGGTCACTCGCCAGACAAATCGAAACAAAATGTGTAGGCGGAAATTTTTGACGGGCCTTAATCAATTCCAACTCAAGTCGGCCTCTGGCGTCCTCTACTCTATGTGCAAACTCGCCTTGAATCTCTGAAATTTTTTAAAATATTTTTTTTAATTGTTATTCGAAATTAGAAAATTATTATACTCAAAAGTTAGCGGATGAGACACATTTAGAATAAGAAAATTGATAATAAGGAACGGAAAATTACAGTATAAAAATAAATTCAAAAATATGTTTAAAAAAGAAAACAACAAAATAACAAAAAAAAATTTGTAATAGAAAGAGCAAAAAGTAAAAACAAGAAAATTGGTTTAAGAATCAAACCGATATCATTGCTCAGTTCGTTGTTCCGCTTTGGCAAAATCAATTTTGTTGAAGTCGATGCCTCAATTAAAGCCTTTTGTTTGCTTTTGAAGCCAATTACGCTGCCGATCAGTTTGCTTGGCATGTTCATTCTACGAAACATTTCATACAAATCAATAAAATAAAGTATAAAAAGCAGGAAAGTCACAGAATTCCAATATATGAAATTCCATGGAACAATATGCAAAAACAAATTTTGAGCGATGGGGCTTGAGACTTCAGTGCAATGCCTCGGTCAACGTTTGGCTTAAGCAGAGATTTGAGATTAGGCTTAGGTACATTATTGAAATTTTGAGCAATAA
>JAWNMF010000395.1:0-21435 GCA_035044305.1 Drosophila nigritarsus | reverse complement strand
CTCTAAGGTGCGGTAAGCGGTTAGCGATCTGACCACAAATGCCTTCCTATGAAATGTCAAACAATTCATTGTGACAACGCCACCAACTTTGTTTCAGCAAATAACCAACTAAAGGAACTGGGAGGATCAGTATTTGGCGAGAAGGCTCAAGCAGAGATCATCAATCACTGCAACAAAAAACAGGTTGCCTTCAAATTCATACCACCACGGGCGCCATCATTTGGAGGCCTATGGAAAGCGGCGGTAAAATCCCTAACATTCGAAGAGTTAAATACGGTAATCATAGAAATTGAAGCGATCTTAAACTCTCGCCCAATCACCGTAATGTCAAATGATCCCACCAACAACACAGCCCTCACTCCAGCATACTTTCTGATTGGTGAAACGCTAAAATTGAACACACTCAACAAACAAATAAGTTCAGTACAACATCATCATATAGCCGCTTATACTGCTTTAGTCATATCCGTCCTTGTGCTACTTGCCTATGCACTACGGAAGCAACGTTTTTGGACTTGGCAACCAACAGCTACAAGGAATGAGGACACCACTATACCCGTGCCATCAGCATCCCCAAGAAGATTCACATTGGATCAAGATGATGGTTGATCACCTATTCAACGGCCGGGAGAATGTTTAGTTTCATATAATTAAATCATAAGCTATTTGTACGTGCGCTGCAGATTGCGCAGACACACAGCAAATAAGTAAGTGTCAGCAAATAATATTGAACTCAATAGCATTGAGCAGCGGCCGCCTCATATTGCGAACGCTGAATTCAGCGGTTGCCTCACACTGAGGTCGCTGCACTCGATGGCATTAGCTCAGCAGTTGTCTCATATTACGATCGTTGCCCTCGGCGGAAGTATAACAATGGTCACCCTAGAAAGTATGTGAAAATGTAGGCGGGTGTATTTTTCCTTCCTTCTTTCTTCCTCCAGTAAAAAAGGCACTTTTGTGGTGTTTTTGTTCACTTGATATATATATTTATTTCACTTAAATATTCTCTACTTCTTGGAATGTTTGCGGTTATATTACAAGTGACCCTTATGCTAAGACGAGCAGTTGGATGTTGCTAACAGCGCTGAGTGCGCTGAGAGCAAGTTGCATTGCAAAGAGAGAGAATGTGGATAGTAGGTTATGTTAAGCCACAATGACACCAGCTGATAAAGCCTGGCTTAACATAACCCACATAAACAACTCATCTAAAATAATAATAAATAATAATTAATATTAATAATAAACATTAATTTAAAATGGAGACAGATGAACGCGGCGTAAGTTCAGAGAGAGAGCACGACGCTCAGAGTGCCACGAGGGTGGGAAATATAAAATGGAGAAAGAAAGCATGGCCATGACCCACTCCAGATTTCACTCGTGCAGCGACCGCCGAAAACGTTTTGCTTGCACACTAGTGCAAGTGCATATGCAAAGCTAAACAGACAATAGCAATGCTTGCACTAGTGTAGAGGCGTGCACAAAACCAACAAAATGTCCAAAAGCAACTGCACTGGTCCGGGTGCGTGAGCAGCAAAACCATGCACCATTGGTTAATCACCGACACTGTGCAGGTGCATGTACACAAGTATACCATTGGCTAGTCACGCACAATAGTGTCGAGGCGTGCGCCGGCAAATAGAGCGACAAGTCAACCCGAGAGAGGGATAAGGGATACGAGCGCACACACCCACACAAAAGGGTATATAATGAGGCCGCAGCCTCATAACAAATCAAGAATAAATCAAGAACTGCATGGATAATTTGAACAACAAAACGGCTAATGATAGCAAAGCGGCCTCCAATGGGCAATGCCGGTCGAACCGAAATCCCTGTGCGAGGCCCAACGGCGCTGGAATCCAGCACGGAGAAGGAGCCGATTCGACCGCGCGCACGCTTATTGGACGGCGATCGATGCGACCACACGGTCACGTGCGCGTGATGCGCGTGATACGCCTGGTACGTGTGGTGCGCATGCAAGTCAGCGGCTGCCGCTACAAGCATCACGCGACGAGGCCGAGTTGGAGGTAATGGCGTCACCCCTCCATGGGTCGAGGAAGTGGACATCGAAGGCGGCGGGGAGGCGATGGAGCCCCCGAACCTCGCGGTCGCGGTGGATGTGTCGCCGACTCAATAGTATGTGCGCGGGAGTTGAGGCTATAACGACAGACGACGACTCTCGGGCGATCACATCGAATCCGGCGACGAGGAAGGGTACGAAGACACCATACTCTTCATACCCTTCGTGCCCCGAATCGACAAAGTAATTGTCATTTCGTCGGATGAAGAGGACGTGTGGCCAAACAACCAGGAACCGCAGCTTGAGCCACAGAGTGAGCCGCAACCACCCACGGTGACTGCTGAATACAAGCAGACGTACGCCGCGGGACGGCGGAACCACACAGACACCGTGGAGTGTGCGTGGGAGGAAGACGCGGAGGTGCTATCCACATGACAGTAAGAGGAGCAGCAGCCACCCAGCTACCTACCCACCAAGAAGCCGGTGCCAAGGCAGGGCACGTGGCTGGTGGAGACCCCACCACCACCACCGCCGGAGAGGAACCGGCCGAAATTCACACGCCAGACCTCGGCCACCGGGGCGGAGTTCAGGCCACCACGAGAGTCTTGTGGCTCGATGGACTCAAATACCGCGTGAAAGAGTCAGCTGGACGCGGGACTCGGGTGTTTGGAAAACAAACATAAACAAAAAACAGGAAGAAAAAAAAGAAAAATAAACAAATATAAATGAAATTAAAAAAAAAGAAGAATGTTACTAGCAAAATTTTTTTAAAAATTTTGATTTTTGCACTTGTTGACTATTTGAACAAATTTAGATTTGATTTCTTATTTTTTTGTTCACTTGTTGAAATAATTTTTTTTTTTTGTTGTTTGTTTGTTTTAAATATGTTTGTTTCACTTTTGTGTTGTTTATTTGTAATTTGTTTGTTACGCCGGCTGCGTCAATTATATATTAGAGAATTGAAAATGCTCCAATTATATTTTTGAGAATTAAATGCACCAATTGAATATTAGAGAATTGAAAATTCAACGACGGTTTCGATTAGTAAACAATAAAATTATTTATTCAAAAGCACGTCTTATTCGTTTGAAGTACAAAATATAACTCTACTTATGCTGGTTATTTAATTTATGAGGAAGCCTCGCATTTGCTTCTTCTGCGGTGTTGTAGCTGAGTCGCTGTAGCTTTGTCGCTGCGTCTTGGGTCGCTGTAGCTTTTGTTAGCTTTTATAAAATGGCTTGACGGAGTGTTATGTGTTTATGTTGAGACGTCGTTGCTTTTATAAAATGCGTTGACGGAATGTAATGTGTTTATGCTGAGACGGCGTTTTAATTCTTGTGCGCTTGCTCTGTTGGATTTGTTTATGTTTATGCTGAGACGGCGTTTTAATTCTTGTGCGCTTCTGTTGCGGTTGCAATGAGTGTGGACATGAGAGATCTGCGTGACCTGGATATGTCACTATATATATGTATATTTCTTTTTGTAATATTTATGTATGTAAGTGTGAGTCCAATTTTTGTTTTTAAGAGTCATACTTATCTTTCCCTCCCTTTTTAATTTTGGGGATCTTTGGACTGACCCGTCTCCTTCCGGTTGTTGTGTGGTCTTAGGTCGCTCACATGTGCAGTCCTTATCCGCTTGTCTGTTAAGCTCCTTAGCTTGCAGATTACTGGGGAGGTAGAATCCACGATTTGGTACGGGCATCCGTATCTAGGGGCATTCGATAGGTGGTGTAACTTCACCCACACCCTATCTTCGATTTTGGGATTCCATTGCCTGCGACGAAGTGTAGTTGTAGTGCTTGGTCTTGAGAGGCCTTTTCCAAGCTCTGCAGCCTTTTGTCGCGACTGTACCAAAGATCGCGTGATCGTCTCGGTGGCGCATATAGCATAAGTATACATTTTATGTATACTTATTGATTGTGAGTCTGGCAATACAATTATTCTGAAACTGTTGTTGTTCCTGGATCTCACACAATCAATATTTTGAATCGAATAATCTTACTATCAAAACAAGGATAAAGGTATGGGAATATGAAGTCATTCATAACAGCAGATAATTGCTATATCAGAAGTAGTTGACTTCAAAATTTCAAATCCTGTACAGCTGCAAATTACTAGTATTGTTTCTTTTCTTCATTCAATAGTGCAATAGATCTTATGCCTAATCAATGACCATACAATTAAGCTCCTGTTATCTTATTGCACACTAGCATTTTTAACCGAAACAGGCCACATTGTTGGGCGCCAAAATATAATTATAACTAATTAATAACAACTGTAATGAACAACATGAAGCCGATGGACTATTAAAACGTTCGGAGTAAGCGCTGGCTTTGGCTGAAGCTTGCCGGCAATTGGGGTGGGTTTTTATTGGACAACCGACGTATTAAAATTGCTTATATTTATCATTCGCGTACTATATTTTTACAAAAAGAAAGGTAGAAGAAGACAAACCATAGACATTAGAAGAAAGAAAGATAAAAAGTAATAGAGAGAATAAATAATAGATCAAATAACTCGAATTATAGGGTCATCCTTTTTGTGGAGTTGCATGTCATCCACACAATAAAAAAATTAATATATATAAAAATCAAACCACACAAGGCTTATATAATTCATATTTTGAAACGATTAACAAATTCATACAATTAGAAATTTATAGATATAAAGAAAAAAAACAGAAGAGATGCTTATAGCTTATTCACATGTTTGCAGATTGATAAATAAATTTGGCTCCGAATCATAAACAATATTGGTAATTTAAATAACAACAATGCTGGTTGATCAGCGCTTGCTTTGGCTGAAGCTCGCCGGCAATTGGGGTGGGTTATTGTTGGACAACCGACGAATTAAAATTGCTTCCTCGCATTAGTTAACTATATTTTATCATTCGCGTAATATATTTTTACAAAAAGGAAGGTAGAAGACAAACCATATACATGAGAAAGAAGAAAGATAAAAAGTAGCAGAGGGATCAAATAACGCGAATTATAGGGTCATCCTTTTTGAGGTGCTACTGTGTTTGTGCACTCGCCCACCCTACCAAGATCCTGCGGGCCTTTGCAAAAAGCAGAACTCCCATCGGGAGTTACATTTCATCCACACAATAAAAAAAATCAATACATTTCAAAATCGAACCACGCAAGGCTTATATAATTCATATTTTGAAACGATTAATAAATTCATACAATTATAAATTTATAGATATAAAGAGGAAAGAAAAGCGATGGTTATAGTTTATACGCATGTTTGTAGATGTAATGTTAAATAAATTTGGTTCCCAATCGTAAACAGTATTTGCAATTTAATTAACAAAAATGACAGTTGATCAGCGCAATTTTTCCCTGCAACTTATCATGCAGTGGTGACATGCATAGTCAGTTTAACTAGGGCAAGCCAATATTCGAACGGGGGAACACTGTCCGTTCTGATTTGTTTACACAATTTTATTCTAAATCAAATCGATATGCAAACATCAGTTAGTAGTTTTAGGCTAATAAAAAAAACTATTAATACAACTTTTTTTTTTATTTTTTTTTAATGTAGCAATTTAATTTAATATTGATCAACCTACTGAAAGGTTATAAAATATTGTTTTGAAGATTGCATACATAATAACAGGCAATTTAAATTCATAATAAAAGCAAATAATTGGTTTTAACATATTACAATATTACGTAACATCAATTTAACAATAAATTTAACAATTGTTGCACATTAACGATACTATTAACGCCCCGGTTAATCGGTCATTGTAACGACTTGTATGGCGGTTTTTTTTTTGACTAAAGACTGTCGATACACAGATGTCGTTGTGCAGCGTCATATTGCTCACTTAGGGTGGAGCACCAAAAATGTCTCTTAGGACCTTCTTTTTTTTCTTTTTTTTGCTTTTAATCGCACGATTTGAGATATCAATTTTTATTTTTTTTTTAGTACAACTTATATACTATTTAAACAATTTTTTGGCGCCTAATTAATGGCTAGAATTAACAAAACTTATACTAAGTTATATTAGAGCTTATAGCTAAGAACTGTTTACATTTTACGCAGCTCAATGCTGCTTGTAAAATAAAATCATTTTGAAATAAATCTTAATGAATCTTAATACTTAAATGCTATTGATATAAGAGATTACTTTAATTAACAATAGGTCGACAGCCAATTTGGTTAAACAACTAAATTGGCTGTCGACCTATTTCTTTCTCCGTGGCCCTGATAGACACACGAATAAAATCAGCGGCACGAGCCGCGAGATCAATTCCCATCCCCAACTTATATACTATTTGAAAATTTTTTTGGCGCCTAATTAATGGCTAGAATTAACAAAACTTATACTAAGTTAGATTAAAGCTTATTGTTAGGAACTGTTTATATTTTACGCAGCTTAATGCTGCTTGTAAAATAAAAACATTTTGATATAAATCTTAAAAAATCTTAATACTTATATGCTATAGATATAAGAAATTATTTTAATTAATAATAATAGGTCGACAGAAAATTTAATCGATCAACTATCATCTGTTAAGTCGATAATGGCCAGGATTCGTTCAATGACATGAGCGTCCTCAGGAGTCGGCAGCAGTAGCGGAAGACCAGAGCTGAGCACTTCAGCGTTGCGATCGCCAACAGCAGCATCAGCTTGGTCATCGGCAGCATTCGCGGTTCCGTCTTGTTGGTGCGGCATCCGTGCGGCGTCCACCGGAGCTTGCATATAAGCTGCAGTGGGAGGCCGCAAGTGGCATTGCGGTCGCTGAAGTGAGCCTAACCTTCGCCGAGCAAGGATGAGGGATTTGGCCTGCAGCACCGTCTGTTAAGTGCTGTACTGTCGTTGACAGTCACAATCACGTGCTGCATGCCTAGGAAGTGAAGCAGCAACTGGCAACATCTCAGTGGAAACAGCATCATTTGTTGTTACTGCTAGTGAAGACTCAGGGAACCTGGCCGTCGAATAAACGGCGCCGTCTATTGGAGGATCAGATAAAGCCGCATTTTCGATCTGATTTAGAAAGCTTAAAACTTGCGCTCTTATTTGTTGTTGTATAATAACGGCCGTAGGGATTAATATAGCCATTATTCCATTGGCAAGCTCGTTATTGTTTGTTTGACTGCGTCGGGTGTCACGCTCACGCTCAAGCTCAAGCAGCTGTTGTCGTTGCTGTAGCTGAAGTTGCTGCAGTCGCCTTTCATCGCGAATCCTTTCGTTGCGAGCCTGCTCGCGCCT
The DNA here is from genome assembly GCA_035044305.1 of Drosophila nigritarsus. Classification (NCBI taxonomy): domain Eukaryota; kingdom Metazoa; phylum Arthropoda; class Insecta; order Diptera; family Drosophilidae; genus Drosophila; species Drosophila nigritarsus. The sequence goes on along the minus strand of JAWNMF010000395.1, from coordinate 14,192 downwards.
TCGTAGCTCATCACGTCGTCTTAAAATAGCCTGTCTCTCTTCCCGTTGTTGTGCTCTTTGGACTTCGTGCTGATGTAGTGGCGGCGGAGGTGGTCGCATGTGAGGCGGAATGCATCTGTTGATCATATCCAGGTACCGAGTACGGGTGAGCCGCTGCGGGACGTATGAGTCAAGTGTCAAGTTTCTTGCCTCAGAATTGAAGTGTGTTTGTAGTCTTTTCGTGTATTTATTGCAGATGTCAATGCATACTTGCTCGACAGTTGGGATTTCCAGGTCAGAGTGTAACGTGGCATTTCTGACATACCAAGGAGCATTTGTTATCAGCCTTAGCGCTTTGTTTTGTTCAGTTTGAATTCGACTGAATTGCAGCTGACTTAATAGCGGACCCCAAACTGCCAAGGTGTACATCCAGATAGGTGCCACGAGCTGTTTGTATACGATAAGCTTCGTTTTTAAGGGCAGCTGGCTGTTGACGTTCAGGGGCCAATGCAACTTTTTAACTCTGGCTCGTATTTTGGTGAGATTGCAGTGACGTGTAATTGTAGAGACAATTTAGGGTCAAGACGGACGCCAAGGTACGTATGTGCAGACTTCGTAGCTAATCTACAGACAGCCATTATTGGAGTCAAGTTAACGCTGCCTGATCTGAGGGTATGCAGGACATGCGCTGTTTTGGATGGATTCACGTTTATGCACCATTTCTTTGCCCATCTCGTGAACGTGTCCAAGTATCTGTTCAACATTTCAATTGCAGTTTCAATTTTACAATGAGCATTTATGATGACGGTGTCGTCCGCATACGTTGCAAGCAGCATTGCTCCGAGGGAAGGGCTTGGTGGCTTTGGCTTATCGGCTGTGTAGATGTTGTATAGCACCGGGCACAAGACGCTACCCTTTGGCACACCCGCTGAGATACATCTGAGGCTTGAGCGAACGCCGCCGTTGCATTCAACAACAAATGTTCATTCAGTGAGGTAGCTGCGTGACTTATCATCAATCATGGTAACAAAGTAACGTGATCCTCTGTTTGAAAAACATCACTATGCATAAGGTTAAAAACATCCTCACTTTTGCTGTCCGACATATTAAATGTTGCTTCGCACAACACTTACTCTGTGGGCATATTGTACAGTCAAATTCGATGTGCTGTGGAAGTTCACTCGACGCACCAATTTCATACTATTTAACTCTAAGAGTCTTTGCATGTTTAGATGTCCAGATCTCGTATGCCCTGTTTTAGTATCCTCACTGCCACTTTTGCCATTTCCACTTAGGAACCCAGCATTTATTGATTTGGTTATTTCACACAGAAATAAATTTCTTCTATGACAACAGCAACATGAAATATGATTTTGCGCCACTTTCTTTTACATTCTCTTCATTCGCTTTGACCCACATTCGGCAGCAATGTGGCAAATTTTACCGCAATTGTAAAACTTCATTTTTATGTTTCGGTTCTTGCTTACTTTGTCTTTATTTGAGCTCTCTTTGCTTAAAAATGCCTGCGCATTATTTGCGTTCACGTTTTCCATATGTTCTCCATTCTTGCGTCTATCGCATTCTTCAAACAATTTAAACTTCGAAGTACTAAACTGTTGTAATTTCCGTACTGATCAGTTCTTCAGCGTTAATAAATAAGAAGACGATACTCTGCAGTTTAAGTTGGATATTTAATAGAACAACGAAATTCATTTGACATACGATCAGAGTTGCCTGATCGTTATATTACATTCACAGAGTTGCCAGATTTTTACATTGTATTATGATTACATTTGCAACACGCCCTCTCAAAGTAACAATTGTGATGTTCTTAATTACTGGTGACGGCCAAGAAGAGATGCAACCGTGATGCTTGGCACTGCGTAGATTCTTCGTTAGGACATCTACTTGCATTTGCTCCGTCTGCATATAGTCAACTTGGATGTCGCCACTCTGGTGCTTCTGCTGGATGAAAACCAAAACCTTTAGCCAGTTTTTGAGCGCTTTGGTTGTCGTTCAGGAGCTTAACCGAATCACATCTTCTGCCAATTCGATTGAGTATACCTTTTAAGTTTAAGGCCTCCTTGGTTGCTTCACTCATCGCCAAGTATTCATACTCTGTGCTTGACAAAGCGACTGTGCGTTGTTTCCATGCCTCACAACTTATAGCGGCACCTGCTAGCATAAACGCCTGTCCAGAATATGATCGCCTGTCGGTCAAATTTGCGCCACAGTCAGCATCGACGACTCCGTACAGATCTTCACCTGTTCACTTGAATAACAGGCCGAGTTGTTTGGTACCGCTTAGATACCGAAGAATGCGCTTCGCCGTCTTCCAGTGTTCGACATTGTAACATGAATTAAACTGACTCATGAAATTTACGACGTACGCAATATCTGGAAGAGTTGTGACTGAAAGAAACATAAGAGAGCCAATTAAGTTCAAATAGGGGTACCATCTCATTTCGGCTTCATCGGGTCGCACATTTTGCTTCAATGGGTGTTAATACCGGCGTGCATTGAATCATCCCGAATCTTTTCAACAAGCCTTCAATGTACTTTTCTTGTGCATGAAATATCCGGTGCTCTTTCAGATCCTGCTTGAATTCTATGCCCAGACAGGTTATCACATTGCCGAGATTTTTTATCTCAAATGCGTTTTCGAGGACTTCTTTGGTCTGCTGCAACCAATCTGGATAATTCGACGCCAACATCATATCATCTACATATATGGACATTAGGAGAATCTTCTTCTCCTGCCGTTTGACGAACAGACATGGGTCCTGCTTCGTCGGCTCTAATCCAACCTCTTGTTGCTTCGTCGTGAGTGTACCGTGAGTCGCAAACCGGGCTGGCGTAATCCATATAGTGCCTTCTTCAGTAAACAACCACGGCTTCTTGTTGATGACAGCGCCGCACGCCATTCCGCTATTGTCTGCGAGTACTTTGCTCGAGGTCAATCCTGCTTCGTTCCAACGGATTTGCCTGATTCTAACTTTCCCATGAATTCATTGAAGCTCTCTCCTCCATATATACGCTCTCTTCGAGCTCGCCATTTAGGTAGGCTGTGACCACGTCCATTTGATGTATCTCCATATCAAGTTCCGCTGCCATGGCCACCAAAAGTCGGACTGATGTGAATCGAGCTGCAGGTAATACGTTTCATGAAAATCTTCTCCAGGCCTTTGTGCGTATCCTTTAGCGACTAATCGCACTATCCTTTTTCCTGAAACGGTACCATTGTCTTTTGTCCGAAACACCATTCTACTACCTATGATCTTCCGATCCTTAGGGCGTTCCACCATCTCCCATGTTCCGTTGTGTATCTGCGCAAGAAATTAATTTTCGATTGCCTTTGTCCAACTGACGCTGTCGTCGTAGCTTTCGACTCTTTCAGTGGATCGGATCATCTGTCGCAGCCATGAATGCCATTTCGCATTCCTCGAATGTCTCGCTTGAGCTGCTCTGCTCGTCGCTGCTGTTGACTTGTGCCGGTAGTTGATATATTTTCCGTGGCCTACCACGCTGGCCGGTCCTCTAGATCTTGGGACGCCCTCTGCCACGCTGCTGCTCAACTGGCTTCTGCTTGGGTCGCTCAAGTGAACTGTTATCGTCGCTGGTAGATCCATTACAAGGTTTACTCGTGATATTGATGCCAATATCTCCGCTTGAGCTCTGATCCCAGTCGTAGTACTCAGCGTACTCGCTTTTGAAAACTGGAACATTCAAAAACTTGACATCTTTGCTTTTGCTTTTACCTTTCACGTAAATATACTCGATATGCCTTCGAAGTAGTTGAGTAGCCGACCATTATGCATTCTTCTGATCTTGTTACAAATTCACCCTTATTCGAACCCTTTATTAATGCGCATGCCTTCGTACCAAATATACGTAAATGCGGCACTGTAGGAATTTTCTTAGTCCATTACGTATGGGGAATATCGCCAGAAGGACCCCGCGTTACACATCTGTTTCTGATGTAACATGCTGCATTTACTGCTTCTGCCCAAAAGGATGGAGGCGCACCAGATTGCTTCATCATTTAGCGTGTCATCTCGAACAGGGTACGGTTCTTTCTTTCTGCCAAGCCATTCTGCTGTGGCGTGTGCGGTGTTGTGAGGCGTCTCTGGATTCCGTTGACCTCCATGTACTTGTCGAACTCATTGTTGCAGTACTCAGTCCCGTTGTCTGACTGAAGTACTTTAATCTTCTTACCCGTGAAGTTCTTTGCTGCAGCTTTATATACTTTAAAAGCTTCCAATAAATCTGACTTCTGTTTAAGAAAGTGAACTTCACAATAGCGCGAATAGTCATCTATAAAAGTTGCGAAGTATTTACATCCACTCAGGGATTGCGTTCTCATTGGGCCGCATACATCGCTATGAACTATTTCCAATGGTTCTGTCGTACGTTTTTCTTTTCCACTTTTATAAATGCTTGCAGTTTGCTTTTCGCTTATGCAAATTTCGCATTTCGTCAATTTTCCATTCTCGCATTCTTTCATGCCATAGGCTTTACCACTTTTAGCCATTCATTTCAAATCGGTTTCATTCAGATGTCCCATTCTATAATGCCATAGATCAAGGTCGTTTTGACCACCATGAATTATACTATTCACTTGATGCTTTTCGCCATTCAAGTAGTACAAGTTACCGTATCTTTGCGCACGTAGCCAAATTTCGTTATTTTTCATAACAAGTGCTTAATTTTTCCGAAAATTAACTTCAAAACCATTGTCTGTAATTTTGGAAACCGACACCAAACTTTGGCGCAAATCCGATACATAGAACACTTCTTTCAGCGTTAAGTCAGCCCGATGCTGCTGCTTCTTAACTGCGACTTTAACATTACCAATGCCACTAATCCGTGTGGTCCTATTGTTTGCCAAATGCAAAGTCTTTTCGACTTTAGCAATATCGGTGATCATGTTCTTATTTGAACTCATGTGTGCCGTGCAACCACTATCAAGGCACAACAAACCATTTTTCTCTAACGCGTTTAGCGAAAGCCCATCGTTTTCTGCTGTACCTGCACTGTTCTGTTTATTTGTTTTGTACTTCATGTTCAGTTCATTTTTGCGGTTCATTTTCTGTTCACTTTTCTTCTTTGAGTTCATTTGATAATTTCGCGCCAAATGTCCAATCTTATCGCAGCTGAAACATTTTCTGTCCTCGCGCTGCACTTTATCGCTTCTTTCTACTTTGATATTTATCTTTACGTCTTTCCGACGATTAGCGAACATTGCATTTTGTTCTTCGCGATCCTCTTTATTTTTACGCGCTTGTGACTCTTCCAGAATTTTGACGCGAAGCAAATCGGGGTGGGGCAAGTCATCTCGTGTTTCCATCGCACATCTGAACATTTGATAAGAGTCAGGTAAACTGTATAGCAATAAAATTACGTTACGGCGTTGAAAAAATCATTCACATGTTGGCGCGCACAAGCCCCTTCATTCATTCGCGATGTTGCCAATCGCTTTAGCAGGCTTGCTTTTCGCACTAGCCACTTTGATTGAAATGTCTCCTGCAATTTCAACCAGTATTCCCTCGCCGAATTACAATCTTCGATTATAGCCAACTCCGATGGGCTAATTGACAACAATATGTCCGCGCGTGTCTTCTCATCATATGTTTTCCATATAGCTCGATCTGCCACATTTTCTGGGCAAATCTTTGTTCCATCGACATACTGCCATAGTTCGTTTTTTACTAATATGGCACGCATCTGCAGTTTCCACGTGTCGTAGTTCACCGCACACAATGGCTCAATCTTAATACATTTTTCACAGCTTCGCAATTTATTATCCACGTCTTCTTATTTACTTATCACTGGGCCCATAACCTGTTGTAATTTCCTTTTCTTAAGCGTTAATAAATAAGAAGACGATACTCTGTAGTTTATGTTAGATACCTAATAAAACAACGACGCGACTAATTTGGGGGTCTAAAACGAAGTGCTTTTACATGCTATGATGAAATTCATTTTGACATAGGATCAGAATTCCCAGATCGTTATATTACATTCACAGAGTTGCCAGATTGTTACATTGTATTATGGTTACATTTGCAACATAAACTTTGGTAATTCATCACGTGATTCCAATGATACAACCAGATTTTCATATGATTTGGGTAAACTTGCCAAGAGTAAAATAACTTATATTCGCAATGCCAATCTCTGTTAACTGCTCCACCGTGCTCACAAAATTTACAATATGCATTTGCATGTTCTCATTCTCGTTCATCCGCATGAAGAGTAATCTCTGGAATAGCGTGACCTTTCTCGCTGGACCGGTGGGCTGATGCACTGCCTTTAGGGTTATCCACGCACTCGACACCGTAAAACATTTCTTAATGTGTCCAAACTCAGAACATCTTACTGAGAGAGTAATCGCAGCTAAAGACTTTTAGTTTTTTGATATCCACTGGCTATATTCACAAAGAAGAAAGATTTATTCACTGTATGCTTGCATCTAGTTGGGGTATCGATCGCAGTATGGATATCCCTGTTATTAACGTAAGTAATCGATAATGTTATATTGCTATTTTCAACAGTATTTAATACCCATATCCTCCAGGAAATTTTTGAAAGCCCTGCTGGCAAATTGTGTGCTTTTGTCGGTTATCAATACCATTGGTACTCCGAATCGTGCGAAAATCCTCCCCCTGAAAGCCTTTTGCAGTGCTGCCGTAGCTGCGCCTCTAAGTGGTACCATTTCGGTAGACTTCGAGAAGCGGTCTACGAAGACCAACAACATCGTGTTTCCGTGGGTGGATCTCGGTAATGGTCCCACCAAGTCCACAAACTGCGTTCCATGGCTCTTCAGGTATTTGGGTGAGCATTTATCCTGCCGCGACCAATTGACTTTGCTTATATTGTTGACATATTTCGCATTGTTGAACATATGCTCTTACGTCTCTATATAAGCCTGGCCAATAGTAGCGCGCTGCTACTCGGGCTATTGTTTTCCTGCTCCCCGTATGTCCTGCGGCGGCGGTGTTGTGGTTCTCGCTTAGGACTTATGTTCTCTTGCCGGTTGGCACACACAATTTCCAGGCTGTCACACACTCTGTTCCAGCTCTATGAGGGATGTGCCTGTAGAAGTTAAAGACTCCTCAATGTAATCTGGCAACTTTCTGGGGTTTTTGGTTATGGCCGTTTGCATCTTTTGGATCCAGTGGCAGTTTTTATTAGCTTGGTCCATCGCGTCTTCCACAGTTGAGACTCTCAATCATGCATCCTTCAGGGGCTGTCGAGATAGGGCATCTTCAGCAACATTCAGGTTTCCCTTCCTAAACTTGATGAAAAAATCAAACTGTTGCTGTTCTAGTGCCCATCTCGCAATTCTACCTGACGGGTTTTCAATTGAGTTCAGCCACTTCAGTGCCATATGATCTGTAATGACGGTGAAGTGGTATCCTTCCAAGTAAGGTCGCAGCTTCCTAATGCCCCAGATTATTGCTAGGCACACTTTTTCGGTCGCAGAGTAGTTGCGCTCCGCACCATTTAAAGATCTGCTTACATACAATATGACCCGTTCACCCTCCTCTGCGTTTTGCGTCAATACCGCGAAGTCCGGTATGAAACGCCAATACCAAGATGCCACTCCCAAGTATTGGCGTAGTTCCTTGACGTTTCCAGGGGGCTTGAGTTCGGCGATTGCAGCTACTTCCTCTGGGTCAGTACGTATCCCTTCTTCAGTGAACTGATGATCGAGGCATTTAAACTCCTTCATGAAGAAATCGCACTTCTCCACGTTGATCCTTAAATTCGCTGCACTCAGCCATCGGAACACTTCTCTCAAGTTGTCCATGTGCTCCTCGCTTGTTTTCCCGATCACTATGATGTCATCCAAATATACGAATGCATGTGGTATCATTTCGGGTCCAATCATGAGCTCGTGGGCTCTCTGAAACGTAGCTGGTGCCGAATGGAGTCCGAATGGCATTACTTTCCATTGAAACAGTCCTTTCCCTGGAACTGTGAATGCCGTCTTCGTTCGACTCGTACTTGCCCTTGTACTTCGTTTCTCGGTATACATATCGTCAAACCTGCGCAACCCAAAACCGTTCCCATGCAGGACAGAAAATCCCATCCGAGAACTAAGCCATCGATGACTCCTGGGAGTATCACTTGAGCAATATCCATATTACTCCGTCTGAGTCTGATGTTCACCTCGACTTTTTCTTGGACTCCGCTGTTTCGGCCATCTGCCATGCGGACTCGCAGTTCGGTTGCGCATCTTCAGCCTACGTCAAACAATCTACGAGCTAGCTCCTCGTTAATGAAGATAATCGTGGCCCCTGTATCTATCGTAGCTTTGAACTGGCAGTTTCCGATCTCTACGACCGCTGTGAGCTACACTCCCTCGTCCTGCAGGCTGCCGATTGGCGTCTTGGGGCTGTACTGTTCGGCTTTCGCTCGCCCCTCGGTGTCAGACACCGGTGTCCGTTTCCCGACGGATAACATACTGACGTACGAACTCCGATACGTCCACATATCCAACATATCCAATAGTCCAGCATAGGATTTGTGCACTCTATCGCACGATGTCCGTCCTGGACGTAATATCTGCAGGCCATCGCTAGGTTATTTATATGCGTTTGTCTGTTGTCGCGTCTCGTCTTCTGGGCTGGTCTGGGTCTCGTGTCGGTTTCGTCTCTCTCGTGGTAGGCTTTGCTGTGTGTCCGTATACTATCCTCTATCCGTATAAGCCGTGGCCAGTTTTGCCTTGGCGCGGGCTCTGTATGGTGGTAGCGATGTCTCTGTGGTGGATCCATGTGTCTCTGTTGAGGCTCTACTTGCCTTCGCTGCGGAGTGTTGTAAATCGGGTGCTTCACGCTGCTCTGCTGTCTCAACTTCTCCCTGTCTACCTCGAGTTCCTCAAACGCGGCTGCCAAATGCATCAATTCTGCCAAGTTGTTGAAATGACCTAGCCTGGCGTACGCTCGTAGGTCTGGAAGGCTATTGCTGTAGATTTTGTGCAGCTGTTTCTCCGCCGAATACTGTAATGGCCGCATTAGCATCTGCATCTCCACCATATACACCTTAAATGGCTCGTTTATAGCCTGACGTCTTCGTGACTTCGTCTTTTAAGTTTTCGAAGTAGTCTCTAGGTAAGAAATATTCTTGAAAACTCTGGACGAACGTTACCCATCACGTCCAGTGCTGGTTATTAGTTATGTACCATTTCAGTGCCATTCCCTGAAGTAGTTCAGGCATGGAATTCATGGAATCAGATTTAGATTGAGTACATACGTAACGGCTGACCACTCGACTTGCTCCAAGAATTCTAAGGGCTTCGTGGTGGCTTCCATTCCCTGACTTGTTTCGCTACCCTCGGGTATTCTTGGGACATATCCGTCGCCGTGTTGTGGCTTGTGGGCCCTCTTCTTGGGTATTCCCCATACTGTGTGGTTGGTGTCTCGAGCGCGTGCTGCTGCGCTAGTTGTTGGTATGCTCAACTGGGCGAAATCTACGTTCGTCACTTCTCTTGCATCCGCAACTTTTCTTATATATATATAACGTGTGTTCTCAATTATCTCAACCACCAAAGTTAAGCGCCAGTTGTAACGACCTTTTTGTCAGGTTAGTTTTAGCTGGACTAAAACTCAGTCGAGCTGTGTGTTCGTGGAACAAATTTGTTTTGTTAGCGTTTGCGATAATTAAGAAGACTGTTTGTTTTATATATATTTGGAAAAACGGTTTTACTTATTTATCCATATTTTAGTAGTACAATTACACTTCTCGTCTGCAATGTAAATGTCACTTGGATTTTAACAACAGTTCACTGAAGCCCTTGGTCAGATTTGAAGCGTGCGCCTGTTTGCGAGAGTCTGCTCCAGGCACTCCACGCACCAGCCAGGTATGCTTCTTACGTTCTCCGGATAATCAGCATGACTAGTGGTCTCCTTGTTTCCTCAAAGGTTGCCACTAGCACACCTGTGAACCAGGATTCGCGCATACATTCTCTGTCCAAAGACAGGTCCAGTCGCACTTGCTGTGCTTGGCTTGTGTGGATTTTGCCTGTTGCCACAGCGTCGAATCCTTTGATGCTCTTTTGTTGTATATCATCCTATTTGGCATACAAATCACACATGTGATGTTCACTGTTGTTCAGTTGTCTCTAGTTTATTTTGCTTCGTAGCTCAAGCGTAGACTTCGCTCATTGATTTCGCACTTCTGACTTTGACTGAACAGATAGCCTGTGCTGCGACGCCTTTTTTATAGGCAAAGTCACGTGACGTTCTGGGTGGCGTGATCTTTGGTTCTTTTCCACTGCCCATTTGCTGACGCCAGCCCATGTCTGCCGTTAGTGCGAGTATGAATGGCGATATTACACTCGCCATACTCCTCGCACTATAACGGCACATGTCCTGATGGACATGTGTGTCAGACACGCTCATATGGCTGACAACCTGCGTGAGAAAGAGAGAGGGCGAAAGAGAGCGAATTCGCCGCAACTGCATCAAGTCCGAATTTCGCTCTGATATACAGTTACTGTGAGGGGCACTTATTGCATTAATATACATATGTATTTATGTATTTTTAGTTACCATGGCTATATGGCTCCTCACAATACAAACATCAGAAAGTATTTTTATGCAAAATTGATAAATTGATTTAGGTATAATTGATAGTTATTATAATTAAATATGTCATAGATGATCCATAAAAAAATCCAAAACAAATAAACAAAGCGAATATATTTGTTTGCTGGGCAGTGTGGCTAACATTTGAAGAGCCAACTGTATAATTGCTGGGGTTTAAAGAGTGACTTTGGAACATTTTTGTACTCACATTATACAAGCTTGTGTTCTATTTAAGCGCTACTCATAATAAGAGAGAGTAACTAACATATATAATCCCACGCTGAAAGTACTTCCTGGTGATTGAAGATTTCTTATTAATATTAAATATATGGTACATTCCATTCTAATTACGCAGAACCAACTCAATTTCGTTTTTACCTCGCATAATTTGTAATGGTTATCATAATATATATCAGTTTACTCCTAAAAATGTGCAATAATTTGTTGCGCTTCACATTTAGCGCCATCTATGAGCGAGAGGTTTGAACTTTCAAAAAGTAATAAGCAAAGAAACTAAAAATTGTTAAAAAAAGGGGGCGAAGCGAATTTTTGTAAAATCTTGAGTGATGAAGTTCTTTCGACCCCAGACAGATTCATTTCTTTACAAAGCCCTTGAACGAACAAGTTGTGCGCGGTGCAAACGTATTAACATAAAAAAAAATAAAATTAAAAAAAAGCTATTAAAAATATTAGTTAAAAGTGGTTATTATTATTATAATTGGTGAACCAGCACTGCGAACTATAAGGTCTATTGTGTCTATTACCCTAAAGATTCATGAAATGCTTCCCTAGGATGCCGCATCTATTCCTAATTAAAGCGACGGATTCTGCAAAGATGTGCATTGAGGATTCGTCCCAGCTTTCACAAAACCTGCATAAATAGCTACTATAAATACCTAATTTGGTTACGTGACTTCTCAGTCTACAGTGTCCTTTCAATAGACCTGTGAGTACTTGCTTAAATCGTTTTTGATTATAGCCACCTAAGAGACTTCTGGCATATCGATGTCCTGCTGCCTCTGCCTATTTCCGTTTTCGCCTCTGTCTTTCTTCGGTGCTGAGTTACATCCGTATTGTGTGTCTTCCTATGCCTCAATACGGTTCAGGTCTTGTCAGGGGTCTATCTGCCCCCATTCTTGCTTGCTCGTCAGCCGCTTCGTTACCCGCTATGTCCCTGTGGCCCGGGACCCATCTTAGGGTAAGCCTATTATGTATTCCGAGTTGGTCAATCTTGGATCTTACTTCGTGGACTACTTTCGATGATATTTTCGTCCCCCTTATAGCATTTATTGCTGCTTGCTATCGGAGAGGATGGATATATCCGCATTCCGATAATGTCGTTTTAAGTTAAATTCCGCACACCTCCCTATCGCACACACCTCCGCTTGAAATATGGTGGTATGCTTCCCCAGGGACTCATGGTAGGATAACCGAGGGCCCACCCCTCCGAGACCTGTCTCGTGCTTGGTGAGAGATCCATAGGTGTACCATTTTATCGAGTGCGGTTTCATAGGATCGACTTCGTTTAGCGTCCCCCGTCATACATACGCAGTCTATTCTCTGCAGTTTTAGCAAATGTCTTTGCACGGTTATAAGCCGCGCTCTATCCCCCATGCTATTACTCCTTAGGTGGGCCTTAATACCATTAAGTATACCCATCTTATTATACCCCATGAATTTCCGGCCATGCTGCGACATGCATAAAGCGCTCTGGAGCACTTCGATATAGCTGTTTGTGTATGTTTAAAGGGAAGTATTCAGCACATAAACTGACTACTAAAGGCGTCGCAACTAGCACTTGTAACTAGGTGGATAACGGAGAATGAGATCCTTCGAAGCGCACAGAAATGCGATGGTAGAAATCAAACTAGCGGAGTTGACGATTAGATTCGAATATGAGGCGACCGCTGACCTAATGTCATTGAGTGCAGCGTTCGTAATATGGTGCGACCGCTGACCTAGTGCCATCGAGTGCACCGGCCTCAGTGTGAGGCAACCGCTGAGTGCAGCGATTCACAATATTAGGCGACCGCTGACCCAATGCTATTGAGTGCAGTGTTCGCAATATTATTTGCTGACATTTACTTATTTGCTGTGTGTCTGCGCAACCTGCAGCGCACGTATAAATAGCTTATGATTTAATTATATGAACCTAAACATTCTCCCGGCCGTTGAATCGGTGATCAACCATCATTTAGATCCAGTGTGAAGCTTCTTGGGGATGCTGATGGCACGGGTATAGTGGCGACCTCATTCCTTGTAGTTGTTGGTCACATTAGCCGTTTTCGTTGAATGGGTGGAGCATCATTTTTATGTGTGCCATGTCTTCTGGAAATAACGGCTCAAGCCTGGTTATGGGGCGTTTGTAGATTCCTGAAGCAGTTTTAATGTCTGCCCATGTCTGCCGTTAGTGCGAGTATGAATGGCAATATTACACTGTAAGGAACCTTTTTAGTTCGTTTAGTTTTAGCTGGGCTAAAACTCAGCCGAGCTATGGGTTCGAGCAACAAATTTTTATTTGATTGCGCTGCGACAATTAAAAACACGTATCCTTTATATATATATATTAATTAATGGTTTTATTCGGCTTCACTTATGACTGTGGTACAATTTTAACTGCCATATGGGTATCCCTTTGATATACGGCGTTCCATGTACCAGCTAGGTGGCGATCAGACCTTCTTTGACTGACTTCGCTCCTAGATTTCGTACCGACCGCGGTGAGTCTCAGACCTACTCTTGCCCGACGGTGAGTTTCGCACTCGTTTTTCACTTCTGCCGGACTTCCGTATCTGCGACGCCCTCTTTTATAGGTCGGGTAGCGTTGGTGGCGTGATCTTTGGAAGTTTTCCACGGCTTTGACGCTTCCGTCCCATTGGTGGAGGTGTCGGGTGGTCCATTTGGGTCTCACGCTGGCCCTCTTGTGGAATGCGATGACGGAGGCTAGTGGTGGTGTCAGTTGTCCATTTGGGTCCCACGGTGGACTTCTTGTAGAGTATGCTGACGAAGGCGCGTGCGCGTGCTGGATCCACAGTTCTGATCGCTGGTTGCAGTTGATTACGTCGTTGACGAAATATGCTGACGCGGCGCAAGATCCAAATGTCGTTTGTTGCGATCTTTGCGAGGGGCGTATTTGGTATGTGTCAAAGCTATATGGCTCCTCACACTTCCCCCTTTCTTCGGTAAGTGAAAGCCTTCCACTTTCCAGCGTCGACGGTTGTGGTGGCACATCCTCTGCGACCGCGGGGTTGGGTCCCTCCAACGGACCTCGACGTCCATCTCTTCGTCGAGTTGTGATATTTTCGGCTGTCGCTGCCCTTGCTCTCTCATTAGTGCGAGCGTTGTTGCTTTTTTCTATGCCTGCTGTAAGCATGACGTTTTCGGCGGTCGTTGCATTTTTCCAAGTGAACGATGAGGTAGGTCATGGTCCATTCCATTCATTATTTTTCAGATTTTTAGGGAAAATTTTTTTGGAACAGATACATTGTGGACATTTGGGTGCCATAAAATCCGGATTTTTTACCTAAAGTTGAGTATTTTCTGTATAAAAAGACCAGTCCTTCGTAGTCAGTTCAGTTTTATCCTGCATCTCGGGTGTAATAAGCCAACAAGAACTATGGG
>JAWNMF010000394.1:0-20178 GCA_035044305.1 Drosophila nigritarsus | reverse complement strand
AAAAGATGCGAAGTATTCACATCCTCTCAGGGATTGCGTTCTCATTGGGCCGCATACATCGCTATGAACTATTTCCAATGGTTCTGTCGTACGTTTTTCTTTTCCACTTTTATAAATGCTTGCAGTTTGCTTTTCGCCTATGCAAATTTCGCATTTCGACAATTTTCCATTCTCGCATACTTTCATGCCATAGGCTTTACCACTTTGTAACGAACCTATTTCTTGGCTAGGCTAACGCTCAGTCGAGCTGTGGGTTCGTGCAACGAATTTATGATTGGTCGCGATGCGACAATTAACAACACGTTTATATATCTTGTATTATTATTGTTTTATTTAGTTCACTGATGAAATGTATAATTTCGCTTATTGTCTGCGTTTATATTCTGTGACAATTCACTGAGGCCTTAATTGTTTTCGGAAAGTGATCCTGTTCGGGAAAGTCGGTTCTAGGCACCCCGTGCACCAGTTACACAAGTCTGTGGCTTCGCGCTGCTCGACAGGTTATCATAAGGCACTCCGTTTAATCAAAAGGATTCGCACGTATACTGTCTAAACGCAGGCTTGATCGCGCACGTTCCACTTGTGACTATGCAGGCCTCGCCTATTAGCACGACTTAAACGTGGCAAGGATTCACTTCTTTACCCACTTAAGGACCTCAGTGTCCTGTATTGGTATTAGTCTTGACAGCGTTGAAGGACTCGACGCTCCTTGTCGGTGTATCGTTCTGCGTGTTACACCTTCACTTATGTTGTTCACTGTGTTACTTTATTTGCCTGCCGCACTCGCGCAGTTTTGTTCACAGCTTATGAATTCTGTTTCCGGACCGCTTGGCAGAGTTTCCCCTTCTCGTGTGGGATCTGACTGAACTCCTGCTGTGTGTTGCGGCGCTCCTTTTATAGGCCAGCTCGCGGCCTTTTGTCGGGACTGTACCAGAAATCAGCGATCGCCTCGGTGGCGTGATTTCTGGTAATTTTCCACTGCCATTTGCTGGCGCCAGCCTATGTCTGCCGTTAGTGTGAGTATGGATGGAGATATTGCACTCGCAATACTCCTCACACTATAACGGCACATGTCCTGGTGGACATGTGTGTCAGACACGCTCATATGGCTGACAACCTGCGTACGAAAGGGAGAGGACGAAAGAGAGCGAATTCGCCGCAACTGCAATCAGAGCCGGACTTCGGTCTGATGTGCAGTTACTGTGAGGGGCGCATATAGCACACATAAATATATAAACCTATATATTTATTTGCCGTCGCTATATGGCTCCTCACACTCCCCCCTTTCTTCGGCAGTGGAAGACTTCCACTGCCGCAATCGGTGACGCTTCGCTGTTGAGTGCCGTCGGTGCGCGTTCGACCAATGTTAATGAGCCGCGTGGTCGCGAGCCCTGCGAGTCGCAGGCGTCGGATTCGCTCAGCGAGGGCGGTGGCAGCTCTGCCAAAGCTCTCACCACCGTTGGTCGATTCGTCAGACGACTGGTACTTCACGTACGGAGACTTCCGCATCTCGCTGTTCGGTGTGCTCCCCGCCTCTCCATCGTCATTTGTCGCTCTTTTCGCACCAGTGCCGCATGCCGGCGGCACTTGGCCCCAGATGTATACCATATTAACATCATGCGGATCGCGTGTCTCCAAATAGCCCCGATAGCCAAAATAACTGGCAATGGCCAGGCACACTCACCCAACCAGTGTCTTCCACTTGTCCAGCATCAGACTCGAGGACAAATTCCAATTCAGGTTGCTGCTGTTGTTGCTCGAGCTGCGCTGTTTGCATTTTGCCTTGGCTGCTACTGCTGCTGGGGTTTTGATTCGATTTAAACGCATTGTTGTTGGTGCCGCTTGCATTGCGCGCCATACTTTCCAACTTATAACACAATTTTATTTGATTCCCTTTTTTTAATTTTGTGTACACACACGTACACACACGCACGCACACGTACTCGTACGCCTTACGCGTATCACGCGCACTATACAAACCACCCGGTCGCCTTGACGCAACGATCGTACTGACTTGCATAGAAGCTGCGCGCCTGCTTGAAGCCTCATTATTACCTCATTATTACCCTCTCTCTCAAGTTGTCCTATTCCGGTGAATACTAGTATGCGTGGCTAACCAATGGTGTCCTCGTTTAAGTGCATCTGCACTAGTGGTGGTGACTAACCAACGGGATTTTGGTTTTGCGCACGCCTCTGCACTAGTGTCACAATCTGCTGTTGCTAAGCGCCGAGCAAAACGTTTTTGGCTACCGCTGCACTTGCGCTCTCCATAGTGCAAGCGTTGTTGTTGTTTGATTCGTCAAAGCGACGAGCGAAACGTTTTCGACGGTCGCTGCGCTTGCGCTCTCATCTGCGCGAGCGGGTAATACGCTCTCGGCGGTCGTTGCACTTGTTCTCTCCATTGTGCAAGCGTTGTTGCCGTTCTTGTGTCAGCGGTAAGCTTAACGCTTTCGACGGCCGTTGCACTTCATTCTAGCGATCTCTAGAGCAGGTCATGGCCATTCTCTCCCGCTGCAATACTGTTGTTCACTCTCCGCGATAACTGTGGCGTGTTGACTATTCGCCGCGTTTAGAGCGGTTCGCCTATTTTGGACCCGCCTTAGGGCTCCAATTAATATTTATTATTTATTTTTGTTATACATGGTGTTTTATTTTATTTATGTGTATATATATATATATATATATGTTTATTTATTATTATTATTACAATATATGTAGGCGTATACGTATATGTATGTGTATTCTTACCATTTCCTTTTCGGCGTTTGGTTTATTATATATATATGCATATTTATTTTGTTGTTATTTTTAGGTGTATAAGTGTGAGTCCAATTTCTTTTTTTGGAGTCACACTTATCTCTCCTCCCCCCTCTTAATTTTGGGGATTTAGGGACTCACCCGCCTCCTTGCTATGCGGCTTCAAGTCGCTCACATGGGCCGTCCTTATCCGCTTATCCGCCATGTTCTTTAATTTACATATCACCGGCGACGTGAAATCCGCGATCTGGTACGGGCCGCCGTATCTTGGTGCCAGTTTGGCTGCGAATCCCTCCGCTGCATTTGACAGGTGGTGTACTTTCACCCACACCCTGTCTCCAATTTTGGGGTTCCATTGCCGAAGGTTGTAGTGCCTTGCTTGGTCCTGAGAGGCCTTTTCCGAGCTCCGCCGAACGATCTCGAAAATTTCTTTGAGCTTATTTTCATTTTCGGTCGGCGTTTGGGCTGCTTGACCCGTACCGATTGCCACTTCGTCGAACAATGCTTTCGGCAGCCTCGGCTCCCGACCTTGTGTGATGAAGGCTGCGCTGTACCCTGTAGTGCTCGACACGCTGGTGTTGACTGCCAGTGTCAGCTCGGGTAGCGCCTCATCCCACCTCCTCTGGCTGTTCTTTGTGAACTGCGCGATCATCGTCTTTACCGTGCGATTTGCGCGTTCCGTTGGATTTTCTTGTGGCGTGTAGGGAGCCGTGAACTGGTGTCTAATTCCCATCTCTTCCAGGAACTTTTTAAACGCCCTGCTGGTGAATTGTGTGCCGTTGTCGGTTATTAACACCTTTGGCACACCGAACCGTGCCAGAATCCTCTCTCTGAAGGCCTTCTGCAGTGCTGCTGTTGTAGCGCTCCTAAGTGGCACCATTTCGGTCCACTTCGAGAAGCGGTCTATGAAGACCACCAACATCGTGTTTCCATGGCTGGAGCTGGGTAATGGTCCCACGAAGTCCGCACATACCGTGCTCCAAGGCTCTTCAGGTATTTGTGTAAGCATGTGTCCTGCCGCGGCCAATTGACTCGGCTTATACTGTTGGCATATCTCGCATTGCTGAACATATGCTCGTACGTCCCTGTAAAGGCCTGGCCAATAGTAGCGCGCTGCTACTCGGGCTATTGTTTTCCGGCTTCCCGTATGTCCTGCGGCGGCGGTGTTGTGGTTCTCGCTTAGGACTTTTGACCGCTTGCCGGTTGGCACACACAATTTCCAGGCTGTCACATCCTCTGTTCCGGCTCTGTGAGGGATGTGCCTGTATAAATTCCCAGACTCCTCCATGTAGTCTGGGAACTTTCTGGGGTTTTTGGCTATGGTGGTTCGCATCTTCTGGATCCAGTGGCAGTCTTTATTTGCTTGGTCCATCGCGTCTTCCACCGTTGAGATCCTGCGGCATGTATCATTCAGGGGTTGTCGAGATAAGGCATCTGCCACAACATTCAGGTTTCCCTTCCTGTATTTGATGTCGAAATCAAATTGTTGCAGTTCCAGTGCCCATCTCGCAATCCTGCCTGAGGGGCTTTCGATGGAGTTGAGCCACTTCAGTGCCATATGATCCGTGATGACGGTGAAGTGGTATCCTTCCAAGTAAGGTCGCAGCTTCCTTATGCCCCAGATTAATGCCAGGCACCCTTTTTCGGTCGCAGAGTAGTTGCGCTCCGCACCATTTGAAGATCTGCTTGCATACGATATGACCCGTTCACCCTCTTCTGAGTTTTGGGTCAGTATCGCTCCCAAGCCATAATTGCTAGCATCCGTCTGCAAGCATCCGTCTGGGCATGCCAACACAGGGGATTGTGTCAGCTTTGACTTCACCGTCTCGAAAGCTTCCTGCCGCTCTTCGATCCTTTCCCATTTTGTTCCCTTTTTGAGAAGTGCGTTTAGTGGGTGCACTGTTGTGGCGAAATCTGGTACAAAACGCCTATACCAGGATGCCACTCCCAAGTATTGTCGAAGCTCTTTCACGTTTCCAGGCGGCTTCAGTTCGGCGATAGCAGCTACTTTCTCTGTATCAGTGCGGATTCCATCTTTCGTGACCTGATGACCGAGATATTTCAGATCCTTCTTGAAGAAGTCGCACTTATCCACGTTTATTTTTAAGTTCGCTGCCCTCAGCCGTCGGAACACTTCCCTCAGGTTGTCCATGTGTTCCTCGCGTGTCTTCCCGATCACTATGATGTCATCCAAATATGCGAATGCATGTGGCATCATTTCGGGGCCGATCACGCTATCCAGGGCTCTCTGGAACGTAGCTGGTGCCGAATGGAGTCCGAATGGCATTGCTTTCCATTGGAATAGTCCTTTCCCTGGGACTCTGTATGCCGTCTTCGCTCGACTCTCTTTTTCCATCGGGATCTGCCAGTAGCCGTTCTTGAGGTCCAAGCTCGAGATGTATCTCGCCTCTCTCAGCTGGTCCAGGATATGGTGAACTCTTGGCAGAGGGTATGCATCCTTTATTGACTTGGCATTCAACTGCCTGAAGTCTACGCAGAGGCGCCATTTACCAGTCTTCTTCCCCACCATCACTATTGGAGCGCTGTGTGGGCTTTTTGATGGCTCGATGCATCCCTTGGCCAGTGGTTCATCAACTTGTTCGTTGATTTCGGCCTGCATCTTGGGATTCTTAGGGAAGTATCGCTGTTTTATCGGCCGATCGTCACTCATGACAATGCGATGCTCCGCCATGGGCGATGTTCCCTTAATGGCCTCGAATGCGGCTAATTCCCGTTGCAAAAAATATTCGATTTCTGCGTCCGGATCTGCTGGTGGTATGACCGTCTTTGCCACGGACAGTCTCTACTCCTGGTGCTCTCGTAGTCCGTCTCTGGGTATATTTATCATCAGTCCGGCGCACTCCAAAACCGTGCCCATGCCAGACAGAAAATCCCATCCAAGAACTAAGTCATCTATGACTCCTGGGAGTATTAGTAGGGCGATGTCCATATTGCTCCGTCCGAGCCTGATGTTCACCTCGACTTGTTCTCGGACTTCGCTGTTTCGGCCATCTGCCATGCGGACTCGCAGTTCGGTTGCGCATCGTCGGCCTACGCCGAACAGTCCACGAGCTAGCTCCTCGCTAACGAAACTACTCGTGGGCCCTGTATCTATTGTAGCCTTGTATTGACAGTTGCCGATTTCTACGGTCGCTGTCAACTGCGCTCCCTCGTCCTGTAGGCTGCCGATTAGCGTCTTGGGGCTATCCTGTTCGGCTCCTGCTCGCCCCTCAGTGGCGGACGCCGGTGTCCGTTTCCCGACGGGCAACATACTGACGTGCGAACTCCAATACGTCCGCACATCCAACAATAATCCAGCGTAGGGTTCATACACTCTACCGCTAGGTGTCCCTCCTGGCCGCAGATTCTGCAGGCCATCGCTGGATTGTGTATGTGTGTTTGAATATTGTCCCGCCTCGTCCTCGGGGCTGGCCTGGGTCTCGTGTCGGCTTCGGTTCTCTGTGTCCGTCCACTGTCCGCTATCCGCATAAGCCGTGGGCCGTCTTGCCTTGGCGCTGGCTCTATTTGGCGGTAGCGACTCATTTGTGGAGTCTCTATCTGTCGTCGTGGTGGCTCCCTGAATCTCTGTAGAGGTTGTACTTGCCTTTGCTGCGGGGCGTTGTACCTCGGCTGTACTTGCCGTTCCTGTTGAGCGTTGTACCTCGGCTGTACTTGCCGTTCCTGTTGAGCGTTGTACCTCAGGCTCGTACTTGCCTCATCCTGTGGAGTGCTATAACTCGGCTGCTTCGTGTGGCTTTGCTGCCTCGGCGTATGCTCTGCAGGTCTGGGAGGCTGTTGTTGCAAATTTTTAGCAGTTGTTTGCCTGCCGAATATTGCAGTGGCCGCATGAGCGCCTGCATGTCCACCATATACACTTTAAATGGCTCGTTCATAGCCTGACGTCTGTGGTTAACTTCATCCTTTAAGTTTTCGAAGTAGTCTCTCGGCAGAAAGTACCTTTGAAAACTCTGGATAAATGTTGCCCAACTCGTCCAGTGCTGGTTATTTGCGACATACCACTTCAGAGCCATTCCCTGAAGGAGTTCGGGCATGGCCCTGGGGACCAGATCCAGATTGAGCCCATAGGTATCGGCTGACCACTCGACCTGCTCCAAGAATTCTAACGGCTCTGAAGTGCCGTCGAAGCGAAAATTCCATTCCCGGACTTGCTTCGCTACCCTCTGGGTATTCCTGTGCCATAGTCGTCGCCGTGTGCTCGCGTATGGAGACTCTCTTTGATGGTTGTGGTGCCGATGTTTCCCATACTGTGTGGTTGGTGTCTCTCGCGCGCGCTGCTGATCTGGTTGCCGGTATGCTCAAATGCGCGAAATCTATGTTCGTCGCTTCTCTTGCATCCGCAACTTGTACTGTGTCCCTCGCCGGTGACGCTCTGCCATGGATCGCCGCCAATTCCGCAAGCCGCGTGCTGTATGGCATTTTGGATTCGTGAGTATCCACCCACTCTCCAAACTGTCGACGCATAACATCCAGTGTGCCACTCAGCTCCACTTGGAATTCGTCTCCATACTTTAAAACGTCCTCTTTTTTGAGGTTGTACACCCACGCGCGAACCATAATTTAATTATTTATCAATATATATAATTGTGTGTCAATTATCGCAACCACCAAAGTTGGGCGCCAGTTGTAACGAACCGTTGGCTTTGCCGGGCTAACGCTCAGTCGAGCTGTGGGTTCGAGCAACAAATTTATAATTTGGTCGCGATTGCGACAATTAACAACACGTTGTTTTCATATATATTGTATTAAATCACTGATAGTTTATTTGATTCTCATTAATTGAATGTATAATTGCACTTGTTGTTTGCAATTATATTTTGTGGCAATTTACTGAAGCCTTGGTCTGGCTTCAAAAATGTTCCTGTTCGGAAGAGTCGGGTCCAGGCACCCCGTACACCAGTCTACGGCTTTGCACTGTTCGACAGGTTATCATACGGCACCCAACAGGATCGCACGTATACCGTCTATACAGGCACGCACGCTCAACTTGGGCTAGGCGGGCTTCGCTCTGGGACCACGACTCAAACGTGGCAAGGATACACTTAATTCCCCAACCTCAAGGACCTCAATGTCCTGCACTAATATTTCGTCCTGGCCGTGTCGAGTCCTTCGACGCTCCTTGGTTGTGTAGTTCACTTGTTATTTAATTCTCTGCCGCACTCGCGTAGGTTTTGTTCATAGTTTCCGCTTATGAACTTTGATTCTCAGGCTGCTTCGACAGAGTTTCAGCTTCTCGTATCGGTTTTTACTGACTCAACTGACTGATCTGTGTGTTGCGGCGCTCCTTTTATAGGCCAGCTCGTGGCCTTTTGTCGGGACTGTACCAGAAATCACACGATCGCCTCGGTGGCGTGATTTCTGGTAATTTTCCACTGCCATTTGCTGGCGCCAGCCTATGTCTGCCGTTAGTGTGAGTATGGATGGAGATATTGCACTCGCAATACTCCTCACACTATAACGGCACATGTCCTGGTGGACATGGCTGACAACCTGCGTACGAAAAGGAGAGGACGAAAGAGAGCGAATTCGCCGCAACTGCAATCAGAGCCGGACTTCGGTCTGATGTGCAGTTACTGTGAGGGGCGCATATAGCACACATAAATATATAAAACTATATATTTATTTGCCGTCGCTATATGGCTCCTCACAGTATCGATACTCATTGTGTTATACCGCAGATCGAGCTTACAATATTATTCGCGCTGATTTTGCATTGGCTGCTGCTGCTGCTGGCATGTTGATTCGATTTACGCGCATTGTTGTTGTTGCCGTCTTCATTGCGCGCAATCCTTGCCAACTTATAACTTATAACACAATTTTATTTGATTCCTTTTTCATTTTGTGTACACACACGTATCCACACGCACGCACACGTACACGTACGCCTTACGCGTATCATGCGCACTATACAAACTACCCGGTCGCCTTGACGCAGCGATCGTACTGACTTGTATAGAATCTGCGCGCTTGCTTGAAGCCTCATTATTACCTCATTATTACCCTCTCTCTCGGGTTGTTCTATTTGGTGCATGTCTCAATACTAGTGTGCGTGGCTAACCAACGGTGTCCTCGTATACATGCATCTGCACTAGTGTTGGTGACTAACCAACGGGATTTTGGTTTTGCGCACGCCTCTCACTAGTGTCACAATCTGCTGTTGCTCAGCGCCGAGCAAGACGTTTTTGGCTACCGCTGCACTTGCGCTCTCCATAGTGCAAGCGTTGTTGTTGTTTGATTCGTCAAAGCGACGAACGAAACGTTTTCGGCGGTCGCTGCGCTTGCGCTCTCTGGTGTGCGAGCATTGTTGTTGCAGAATTCCGCCAAAGCGACGAGCGAAACGTTTTTCGACGGTCGCTGCGCTTGCGCTCTCTGGCGTGTGAGCATTGTTGTTGCAGAATTCCGCCAAAGCGACGAGCGAAACGTTTTCGACGGTCGCTGCGCTCGCGCTCTCATCTGCGCGAGCGGGTAATACGCTCTCGGCGGTCGTTGCACTTGTTCTCTCCATAGTGCAAGCGTTGTTGCCGTTCTGGTGTCAGCGGTAAGCTTAACGCTTTCGACGGCCGTTGCACTTCATTCTAGTGAACTCTAGGGCAGGTCATGGCCATTCTCTCCCTCTGCGCTAGCTGTCGTTCACTCTCCGCGATAACTGTGGCGTGTTGGCTATTCGCCGCGTTCAGGGCGGTTCACCTATTTTGGACCCGCCTTAGGGCTCCAATTAATATTTATTATTTATTTTTGTTATACTTGGTGTTTTATTTTATTTATGTGTATATATATATATATATATGTTTATTTATTATTATTATTTTTATATGTAGGTGTATACGACCTTTGTATACCCTTCCTTTTTGTTTTATTCTTACCCTTTCCTTTCGGGCGTTCTAATTTAATTTCTCCGTATATTTTATTTTATTTTTATTATATATATAGGTGTATACGACCTTTGTATACCCTTTCTTTTTCTTTTATTCTTACCCTTCCCTTTTGGGCGTTTGTTTTATTATATATATATACATATTTATTTTGTTGTTATTTTTAGGTGTATAAGTGTGAGTCCAATTTCTGTTTTGGAGTCACACTTATCTTCCCCCCCCTTTTAATTTCGGGGATTTAGGGACTCACCCGCCTCCTTGCTATGCGGCTTCAAGTCGCTCACATGGGCCGTCCTTATCCGCTTATCCGCCATGTTCTTTAATTTGCAGATGACCGGCGACGTGAAATCCACGATCTGGTACGGGCCGCCGTATCTTGGTGCCAGTTTGGCTGCGAATCCCTCCGCTGCATTTGACAGGTGGTGTACTTTCACCCACACCCTGTCTCCAATTTTGGGGTTCCATTGCCTGCGACGAAGGTTGTAGTGCCTTGCCTGGTCCTGAGAGGCCTTTTCCAAGCTCCGCCGAACGATCTCGAAAATTTCTTTGAGCTTATTTTCATTTTCGGTCGGCGTTTGGGCTACTTGACCCGTACCGATCGCCACTTCGTCGAACAATGCTTTCGGCAGCCTCGGCTCCCGACCTTGTGTGATGAAGGCTGCGCTGTACCCTGTAGTGCTCGACACGCTGGTGTTGACTGCCAGTGTCAGCTCGGGTAGTGCCTCATCCCACCTCCTCTGGTTGTTCTTTGTGAACTGCGCGATCATCGTCTTTACCGTGCGATTTGCGCGTTCCGTTGGATTTTCTTGTGGCGTGTAGGGAGCCGTGAACTGGTGTCTAATTCCCATCTCTTCCAGGAACTTTTTAAACGCCCTGCTGGTGAACTGTGTGCCGTTGTCGGTTATTAACACCTTTGGCACACCGAACCGTGCCAGAATCCTCTCTCTGAAGGCCTTCTGCAGTGCTGCTGTTGTAGCGCTCCTAAGTGGCACCATTTCGGTCCACTTCGAGAAGCGGTCTATGAAGACCAACAACATCGTGTTTCCATGGCTGGATCTTGGTAATGGTCCCACGAAGTCCGCACATACCGTGCTCCAAGGCTCTTCAGGTATTTGTGTAAGCATGTGTCCTGCCGCGGCCAATTGACTCGGCTTATACTGTTGGCATATCTCGCATTGTTGAACATATGCTCGTACGTCCCTGTAAAGGCCTGGCCAATAGTAGCGCGCTGCTACTCGGGCTATTGTTTTCCGGCTTCCCGTATGTCCTGCGGCGGCGGTGTTGTGGTTCTCGCTTAGGACTTTTGACCGCTTGCCGGTTGGCACACACAATTTCCAGGCTGTCACATCCTCTGTTCCGGCTCTGTGAGGGATGTGCCTGTATAAATTTCCAGACTCCTCCATGTAGTCTGGGAACTTTCTGGGGTTTTTGGCTATGGTGGTTCGCATCTTCTGGATCCAGTGGCAGTCTTTATTTGCTTGGTCCATCGCGTCTTCCACCGTTGAGATCCTGCGGCATGTATCATTCAGGGGTTGTCGAGATAAGGCATCTGCCACAACATTCAGGTTTCCCTTCCTGTATTTGATGTCGAAATCAAATTGTTGCAGTTCCAGTGCCCATCTCGCAATCCTGCCTGAGGGGCTTTCGATGGAGTTGAGCCACTTCAGTGCCATATGATCCGTGATGACGGTGAAGTGGTATCCTTCCAAGTACGGTCGCAGCTTCCTTATGCCCCAGATTATTGCCAGGCACTCTTTTTCGGTCGCAGAGTAGTTGCGCTCCGCACCATTTAAAGATCTGCTTGCATACGATATGACCCGTTCACCCTCTTCTGAGTTTTGGGTCAGTATCGCTCCCAAGCCATAATTGCTAGCATCCGTCTGCAAGCAAAATGGCCTTGAGAAATCTGGGCATGCCAACACAGGGGATTGAGTCAGCTTTGATTTCACCGTCTCGAAGGCTTCCTGCCGCTCTTCGGTCCATTCCCATTTTGTTCCCTTTTTGAGAAGTGCGTTGAGTGGGTGCACTGTTGTGGCGAAATCTGGTACAAAACGCCTATACCAGGATGCCACTCCCAAGTATTGTCGAAGCTCTTTCACGTTTCCAGGCGGCTTCAGTTCGGCGATAGCAGCTACTTTCTCTGGATCAGTGCGGATTCCATCTTCCGTGACCTGATGACCGAGATATTTCAGCTCCTTCTTGAAGAAGTCGCACTTGTCCACGTTTATTTTTAAGTTCGCTGCCCTCAGCCGTCGGAACACTTCCCTCAGGTTGTCCATGTGTTCCTCGCGTGTCTTCCCGATCACTATGATGTCATCCAAATATGCGAATGCATGTGGCATCATTTCGGGGCCGATCACGCGATCCAGGGCTCTCTGGAACGTAGCTGGTGCCGAATGGAGTCCGAATGGCATTACTTTCCATTGGAATAGTCCTTTCCCTGGGACTGTGAATGCCGTCTTCGCTCGACTCTCTTTTTCCATCGGGATCTGCCAGTAGCCGTTCTTGAGGTCCAAGCTCGAGATGTATCTCGCCTCTCTCAACTGGTCCAGGATATGGTGAACTCTTGGCAGAGGGTATGCATCCTTTATTGACTTGGCATTCAACTGCCTGAAGTCTACGCAGAGGCGCCATTTACCAGTCTTCTTCCTCACCATCACTATTGGAGCGCTGTGTGGGCTTTTTGATGGCTCGATGCATCCCTTGGCTAGTAGTTCATCAACTTGTTCGTTGATTTCGGCCTGCATCTTGGGATTCTTAGGGAAGTATCGCTGTTTTATCGGCCGATCGTCACTCATGACAATGCGATGCTCCGCTATGGGCGATGTTCCCTTAATGGCCTCGAATGCGGCTAATTCCCGTTGCAAAAAATCTTCGATTTCTGCGTCCGGATCTGCTGGTGGTATGACCGTCTTTGCCACGGACAGTCTCTCCTCCTGGTGCTCTCGTAGTCCGTCTCTGGGTATATTTATCATCAGTCCGGCGCACTCCAAAACCGTGCCCATGCCAGACAGAAAATCCCATCCAAGAACTAAGTCATCTATGACTCCTGGGAGTATTAGTAGGGCGATGTCCATATTGCTCCGTCCGAGCCTGATGTTCACCTCGACTTGTTCTTGGACTCCGTTGTTTCGGCCATCTGCCATGCGGACTCGCCGGTTGGTTGCGCATCGTCGGCCTACGTTGCACAGTCCACGAGCTAGCTCCTCGCTAACGAAACTACTCGTGGCCCCTGTATCTATTGTAGCCTTGTATTGACAGTTGCCGATTTCTACGGTCGCTGTCAACTGCGCTCCCTCGTCCTGTAGGCTGCCGATTAGCGTCTTGGGACTATCCTGTTCGGCTCCCGCTCGCCCCTCAGTGGCGGACGCCGGTGTCCGTTTCCCGACGGGCAACATACTGACGTTCGAACTCCAATACGTCCGCACATCCAACAATAATCCAGCGTAGAGTTCGTACACTCTACCGCTAGGTGTCCCTCCTGGCCACAGAGTCTGCAGGCCATCGCTGGATTGTGTATGTGTGTTTGAATATTGTCCCGCCTCGTCCTCGGGGCTGGCCTGGGTCTCGTGTCGGCTTCGGTTCTCTGTGTCCGTCCACTGTCCGCTATCCGCATAAGCCGTGGGCCGTCTTGCCTTGACGCTGGCTCTATTTGGCGGTAGCGACTCATTTGTGGAGTCTCTATCTGTCGTCGTGGTGGCTCCCTGAATCTCTGTAGAGGTTGTACTTGCCTTTGCTGCGGGGCGTTGTACCTTGGCTGTTCTATGTGTCTCTGATGGGGCTGTACCTGCCTCTGCTGCGGAGCGTTGTACCTCGGCTGCTCCGTGTGGCTCTGTTGTCTCAGTTTTTCTCTGTCAGCCTCGAGTTCCTCAAACACGACGGCCAAATACATCAATTCCTCTAAATCGTTGAATTGTTCTGGCCTGGCGTATGCTCGCAGGTCTGGGAGGCTGTTGTTGTAAATTTTTTGTAGTTGTTTGGCTGCCGAATATTGCAGTGGCCGCATGAGCGTCTGCATGTCCACCATGTACGCTTTGAATGGCTCGTTCATAGTTTGGCGTCTGTGGTTAACTTCATCCCTTAGGTTTTCAAAGTAGTCTCTCGGGAGGAAGTACCTTTGAAAACTCTGGATGAACGTTTCCCAACTTGTCCAGTGCTGGTTATTTGCGACATACCACTTCAGAGCCATTCCCTGAAGGAGTTCGGGCATGGCCCTGGGGACCAGATCCAGGTTGAGCCCATAGGTATCGGCTGACCACTCGACCTGCTCCAAGAATTCTAACGGCTCCGAAGTGCCGTCGAAGCGAAAATTCCATTCCCGGACTTGCTTCGCTACCCTTGGGTATTCTTGGGCCATAGTCGTCGCCGTGTGCTCGCGTATGGAGACTCTCTTTGAAGGTTGTGGTGCCGATGTTTCCCATGTTGTGTGGTTGGCGTCTCGTGAGCGCGCTGTTGTACTGGTTGTCGGTATGCTCAAATGGGCGACATCAACGTTCGTCGTCTTTTTTGCATCCGCAACTTGTACTGTGTCCCTCGCCGGTGACGCTCTGCCATGGATCGCCGCCAATTCCGCAAGCCGTGTGCTGTATGGCATTTTGGATTCGTGAGTATCCACCCACTCTCCAAACTGTCGACGCATAACATCCAGTGTGCCACTCAGCTCCACTTGGAATTCGTCTCCATACTTTAAAACGTCCTCTTTTTTGAGGTTGTACACCCACGCGCGAACCATAATTTAATTATTTATCAATATATATAATTGTGTGTCAATTATCGCAACCACCAAAGTTGGGCGCCAGTTGTAACGAACCGTTTGCTTTGCCGGGCTAACGCTCAGTCGAGCTGTGGGTTCGGCAACAAATTTATAATTTGATCGCGATGCGACAATTAACAACACGTTGTTTTTATATATATTGTATTAAATCACTGATGGTTTATTTGATTCTCATTAATTGAATGTATAGTTGCACTTGTTGTTTGCAATTATATTTTGTGGCAATTTACTGAAGCCTTGGTCTGGCTTCAAAAATGTTCCTGTTCGGAAGAGTCGGGTCCAGGCACCCCGTACACCAGTCTACGGCTTCGCACTGTTCGACAGGTTATCATACGGCACTCCTGTTACCCAACAGGATCGCACGTATACCGTCTACTACAGGCACGCACGCTCAACTTGGGCTAGGCGGGCTTCGCTCTGGGACCACGACTCAAACGTGGCAAGGATACACTTAATTCCCCAACCTCAAGGACCTCAATGTCCTGCACTTATATTTCGCGCTGGCCGTGTCGAGTCCTTCGACGCTCCTTGGTTGTGTAGTTCACTTGTTATTTAATTCTCTGCCGCACTCGCGTAGGTTTTGTTCATAGTTTCCGCTTATGAACTTTGATTCTCAGGCTGCTTCGACAGAGTTTCAGCTTCTCGTATCGGTTTTACTGACTCACTGACTGCTTCTGTGTGTTGCGGCGCTCCTTTTATAGGCCAGTTTGGGCCTTTTGTCGGGACTGTACCAGAAATCACACGATCGCCTCGGTGGCGTGATTTCTGGTAATTTTCCACTGCCATTTGCTGGCGCCAGCCTATGTCTGCCGTTAGTGTGAGTATGGATGGAGATATTGCACTCGCAATACTCCTCACACTATAACGGCACATGTCCTGGTGGACATGTGTGTCAGACACGCTCATATGGCTGACAACCTGCGTACGAAAGGGAGAGGACGAAAGAGAGCGAATTCGCCGCAACTGCAATCAGAGCCGGACTTCGGTCTGATATGCAGTTACTGTGAGGGGCGCATATAGCACACATAAATATATAAAACTATATATTTATTTGCCGTCGCTATATGGCTCCTCACAACTTTTAGCCATCCATTTCAAATCGCTTTCATTCAGATGTCCCATTCTATTATGCCATAGATCAAGGTCGTTTTGACCACCATGAATTATACTATTCACTTGATGCTTTTCGCCATTCAAGTAGTACAAGTTACCGTATCTTTGCGCACGTAGCCGAATTTCCTTATTTTTCATAACA
This sequence comes from Drosophila nigritarsus, assembly GCA_035044305.1. Taxonomy (NCBI): domain Eukaryota; kingdom Metazoa; phylum Arthropoda; class Insecta; order Diptera; family Drosophilidae; genus Drosophila; species Drosophila nigritarsus. The sequence continues at coordinate 4,502 of JAWNMF010000394.1, read as the reverse complement.
AGTGCTTCATTTTTCCGAAAATGAACTTCAAAACTATTGTCTGGGGTTTTGGAAACCGACATCAAACTTTGGCGCAAATCCGATACATAGAACACATCCTTCAGCGTTAAGTCAGCCCGTTGCTGCTGCTTCTTAACTGCGACTTTAGCATTACCAATGCCACTAATCCGTGTGGTCTTATTGTTTGCCAAATGCAAAGTCTTTTCGACTTTTGCAATATCGGTGAACATGTTCTTATTTGAACTCATGTGTGCCGTGCAACCACTATCGAAGCACCACAAACCATTTTTTTGATCGGCAGAAAAGGACATCTCTAACGCGTTTAGCGAAAGTTCATCGTTTTCTGCTGTACCTGCACTGTTCTGTTCATTTGTTTTGCACTTCATGTTCAGTTCATTTTTGCAGTTAATTTTGTTCACTCTTCTTCTTTGTGCTCATTTGACAATTTCGCGCCAAATGCCCAATCTTACCGCAGCTGAAACATTTTCTATCCTCGCGCTGCACTTTATCGCTTCTTTCTACTTCGCTATTTCTCTTTACGTCTATCCGACGATTGGTGAACATTGCATTTTGTTTCGAACGTGTGTGTACTAACAATATATATATGGTGACATATCCAGATCACGCAGATCTCTCATGTCCACACTCACTGCAACCGCAACAGCAGCGCACAAGAATTAAACCGCATTACACTCCGTCAACGCATTTTCTTCTAACGAATAAGACGTGCTGTTCAAAAATGAACACCCTATATATCTGAGATGCCGGTGGCTGACTCATGCAGGCCAGCCTGGATCATCGTCGTGCCCGCCACTGATGTTGGATTCGCTACCGCTGTTTTCGCTGGCGACGGGTTGCCGGCGGCTAGCGTCGCGACGGTGTTAGGCGCCAAGCGGACGCCTTACAAGCGGACGCCTTACAAGCGGACGCCTTACCAGAAGCTGCATAATATTTCTAAGTATTTATGCGCGAAGCTGTCGCCTTGCAAGCAGCAGCATAATATTATATATGTAAGCATTTTGTATAAATAAGGAGCCTGCTCGTCAGAGTAGTCAGTTGAATTTTGAACGTCAACTCGTTTTAATCATTCATGAAACACGTGCTTTTGAATAAATAATTTTATTATTTACTAATCGAAACCGTCGTTGAATTTTTAATCCTAAAAAATATGATTGGAGCATTTCCAATTCTCCAAATATATAATTATAAATAAAAAGGGATTCATAATATTGACGAAATTTTGATCTTTTGGCAATTGAATTCGATTCGTTCTCAGCCATTTCAATTGCTAGTCACGACTGACTCACGCGATTAGCACTGTTGAATATACACGTAGGTTTGAATGTATGTTGTTTGCAAAACAACGAACAAACGAAATGCAGACGAGATTAACGGCAAGTACAAGTTCACTGACCGCTGCGTTAACAAAAATTTTGGCACAGCGCAACCAATAAATTGTTGGGCAATTTACAGATAAGAAGCCAGCTGTAACATTTGCAAGCATATTCGAATGCAATAATGTGGACGGGCAAACAGAGACGAAAAAGAATAAACGCGCGTAATTAAAACCAGAGCGAAAATGTCCGAATGTGTGTGTGTGTGCGAGCGCGTTTGTTGTCTTTGCATCGAATTATGCAGAAGACGCCTAGAATGATTATTAACACAATAATTTATAGCTTTTCACTTGCAATTTAACAACGACACAACACCGTGAAAGAAATTAAAATAAAAATCAGTCGGGGTCACCAAATGTTTAGAGGAGGCACTTTTTTGTGTTCACCTATTTTCGAACTGGTTCAGAGGGTTGTGACTTATTTTAATATATGTAAAAACTAAAACTTTTTGCTGCGAAAAAATAATTTTATTTTTATTTTATTTTATTTTTTTTTATGCGTGTGAGTGTTTCGCGTTACTCTCTCTCGCTATTTGCAACTATCGACGCCCGCGAGCAGTTCTGCTGGTGCAAAACTATTTTTGCAAGACGCCCTCACCCAGCGTGATTTCTGCGTGCGCCGCCATCACTCTGGTAGAGTGTGTGCGCTTGGTGCGCGCAAATATTGGGACAATATGAGCAACACCCCCATACCGCCACTCCCGGTGACGCGTCTGATACTGCAGCTGCAGTTTTCTGGTGCTCGCCTTCTCTCGCCAGGCAGAACAGCGAACTCCGCTATAATCTGCGCTCTCGCTCGGAAAGCAGCAGCAACAACAACAACAACAACAACAAAGTGAACTATGCTGGAATTGCAAATGCCAAATACAATACAAACAACGCCAATAATAACGAAAACACTAACAAAAACACCAAAAATTATATTGGTGATATTAACGACAACAACAATGCCAGCAAAAAAATAAAAATAACGACAATCAACGATCACATCGACTTGGACGCAGTGCCATCTACTTCTGCAGGTGCTCGTGCAGCACAACAAGCACTAGAGGACACGCTATTAGATTCTGACTCTGACATTGAGTCAGTTGATATGGCAGAGAGAACTACAATAGTAGGGAACTGTGCGTTCTATGACAGGAAGTCGTAAATCTTTTTTTGTGACAGCTTTTGAATTTTAATTGCCTAATTATATCACTTGATTTATTGCTTTTTGGGTGGGGGGTGACAGGTGTGTGACCTTTTTGAGAAAAATGTGTGGTTTTGGATTACGTGCGTGACATTTATGATCGAAGGGTCTAGATTTATGGATGATCCTTTTCATTGGACATTCTATGACAGGAAGTCCTGCAGGAAGTACCATTTTTTTTTTCATTTTTGGTGGTTGGTGTCAGTTGGAGAATCACTCGCACACTTGTGTGTGCGTACGTGATTGTGTTTTTTAATTTTGGAATCTGATTAAAAATATGTAACCTGTATCCTGTGTGCTAGAATATAGTGGAAGATCGGTTAGCAGCTTCCGCACAAGTGTGCAGGTAGATGATTTGATTTTCTTTTTTAAGGGTGGGTTCATTGATCAGCGTAAAATTATTTTCGCTTCTCTTTTTAAGGGTGAGTTCATTGATCAGTGTAAAAGTGTTTTTGGTTCTCTTTTCTCACCGTCCTTCTCATTGGTTAGAACTCTTAGGACACCTCAGCAGCTACCGCACAATGTACAGGTACATGATTTGATTTTTTTTTTAAGGGTGGTTTCATTGATCGGCGTAAAATTATTTTTGCTTCTCTTTTTTAAGGGTGGGTTTATTGATCAGCATAAAATTATTTTTGCTTCTCTTTTTAAGAGTGGGGGTTCATTGATCAGTGGAAAAGTGTCGTCCATTTGATGTATCTCCATATCAAGTTCCGCTGCCATGGCCACCAAAAGTCGGACTACAGGTGAATACGTTTCATGAAAATTTTCTCCAGGCCTTTGTGCGTATCCTTTAGCGACTAATCGCACTTTCTTTTTTCCTGAAACGGTACCATGGTCTTTTGTCCAAAACACTATTTTACTACCTATGATCTTCCTATCCTTAGGGCGTTCCACCATCTCCCATGTTCCGTTGTGTATCTGCGCAAGAAATTCATCTTCGATTGCCTTTGTCCAAACTGACGCTGTCCTCGTGGCTTTTCGCCTCTTTCAGTGTAGTTGGATCATCTGTCGCAGCCATGAATGCCATTTCGCATTCCTCGAATGTCTCGCTTGAGCTGCTCTGCTCGTCGCTGCTGTTGACTTGTGCCGGTAGTTGATATATTTTCCGTGGCCTTCCACGCTGGCCGGTCCTCTCGATTTTGGGACGCCCTCTGCCACGCTGCTGCTCAACTGGCTTCTGCATGGGTCGCTCAAGTGAACTGATATCGTCGCTGGTAGATCCATCACAAGGTTTACCCGTGATATTGATGCCAATACTTCCGTTTGAGCTCTGATCCCAGTCGTAGAACTCAGCGTACTCGCTTTTGAAACCTTGAACATTCAAAAACTTGACATCTTTGCTTACTATTACCATACGCTTTTCAGATAAATATACTCGATATGCCTTCGAAGTAGTTGAGTAGCCGACCATTATGCATTCTTCTGTTCTTGATTTAAATTTACCCTTATTCGAACCCTTTATTAATGCAGATGCCTTCGTACCAAATATACGTAAATTCGCCACTCCAGGAATTTTCTTCGTCCAGTATGTAAGTATGGGGAATATCACCAGATACAGCCCGCGTTACACATCTGTTTATGATGTATCATGCTGTATTTACTGCTTCTGCCCAAAAGGATGGAGGCGCACCAGATTGCTTCATCATACAGCGTGCCATGTCGACCAGGGTACGGTTCTTTCTCTCTGCCAAGCCATTCTGCTGTGGCGTGTGCGGTGTTGTGAGGCGTCTCTGGATTCCGTTGACCTCCGTGTACTTGTCGAACTCTTTGTTGCAGTACTCAGTCCCGTTGTCTGACTGAAGAACTTTAATCTTCTTACCCGTGAAGTTCTCTGCTGCTTTATACTTTAAAAGCTTCCAATAAATCTAACTTCTGTTTAAGAAAGTGAACTTCACAATATCGCGAATAGTCATCTAT
>JAWNMF010000392.1:0-22126 GCA_035044305.1 Drosophila nigritarsus | reverse complement strand
ATGCAAGAATGTGGGCGTGCAAAACGGAGACGAAAAAGAGTAAACGCGCGTAATTAAAGCGAGAGCGAAAATGCGCGAATGTGTGTGTGTGTGCGAGCGTGTTTATTGGGCTTTGCATCGAATTATGCAGAAGACGCATGGAATGATTATTAACACAATAGTTTATAATCTTTCACTTGCACTTCACCAACGAGAGCGAAAATGCGCGAATGTGTGTGTGTGTGCGAGCGTGTTTATTGGGCTTTGCATCGAATTATGCAGAAGACGCATGGAATGATTATTAACACAATAGTTTATAACCTTTCACTTGCACTTTAAACGACACAACACATGAAAGAAATTAAAATAAAAATCACGTCGGGGTCACCAAATGTTTAGAGGAGGCGCTTTTTTGCGGTCACCTGTTTGCGAATTGGGTTATGAATTTTGTGCGATTTATTTTAATTAATGTAAAACACGATAACTTTACATTATTTTCATTCATTGGTTGTGTTTATTCACTTTTGTTAACAATGTTTTTGCTTAGGTTATAGTTTGACAAATTAAATGTTTGACATATTTAATCTATCGTATGTTGCGCGTATCTCCTTTGCCAATGCACAACCGACGAGTGCAGAATCGAGAGTGGATTAGCTAAATTTGCATGTGCAAGGCAAAGATGACAATTAGGGATGGGCAAGCAATGACGTTACAAAACTACGTTACATTTTTAATCGATGTTTTACATAATTGATTGTTGGCTGCTGCTGCCTCCGACAAGTTCAGTTAGATAGAAAGTTATAGGCAAAGTGTATCTATAAAAATGTCTTGTGCAAATTAAAGTCCCTTCCATTTTATAAATTCCCCTTGAAATTGCTCTGACTGTGTTTTTTATGGTCAACCCATTAAGAACCAAACAAGTCATGGCTCCTATTCCTTATGAACATATACATATATACACATACATACGAATCTCTAGAAAAGCAAAAGTTTTTTATGCGTTGATAAAGCAGAGTCGTATATTTGAATTCTGATCGCACGATTATTATTTGAAACCAGTTTTCTTTCGGGACCAATCAATTGGGACTTATCACTTATACATGTGTATCTGCCACGTATTGTCGGCAGAATAGCAGAATTCTATAATTTTACATTATACCCGTTACAACTGAGAAAAAGCGTTTGCGAACCTGTCCATTCGTCTATCGGACCGAGCTGATCTCTGAGATTATCAGAGCTAACGACACATAAATTTATGTACAGTGGCGGACACCTTCTTTCGAACATTGTCAAAGAAAAAAAGTAATTGCCTGCCATAAGCTAAGCATTCATTATTTTTCAGAAATTCCAAAGACCGATGGTAGGATTTCTGAAAAATAATGAATGCTTAGCTTATGGCAGGCAATTACTTTTTTTCTTTGACAATGTTCGAAAGGAGGTGTCCGCCACTGTATATAATTTTTTTGGCAGGCAATCACGTTTTTTCTTTGACCCTGGTCGCTTCGAGCTGTCCCTCACTGTACATGGATACTTGTATTGTATTGTGTTGTACAAGTATACTCGCTCTGCTCACGAGTAAGTCGGCCGACAGATCTCAATTATTTAGCGCCTGATGGGAACTGTCTGCAGTTGTCGGAGTTCTGCTTGTCGTCGATTTGCGATGGGCGATTAACATGATTCAAGGCAGGCGATCGATGAGAACGGCAATAATGCTCATTCGACTACGTAGGATTATAACAAATTCAGGGTCAGCAATAGTAGTGTAATCTTCTAAAAATAAATTATATACTTAAGCTTAAGTTCTGCTAATCAAGCCGTTACCTTTGCTGCCGTTACATTGGCTATTGTGTTGAGATATATATATAAATTTGCCCACAAATTACTCCACGTGTTACCCAGTTCAAATAGATGGAGCTTTTCAGAGGTGCCTCCTTACAAGCAACGTGACAAAGTTCTCAATTTCCCTAAAAAAAAAAATATATATACTGGAGGGGCCACAATACCAAATCGAACATGTTCGTGTAGCGAAATTTATGACAACATTGTGATATGCAAATTGATGGTTTGAAGTTCTCAGTTGTCCGTTCTCGAATTTCATTCATTTTTCAATATTGAGTGTCGCACACGCTGCCTATTTATGCATAATTGACCGTCTATTAATTAACTTAATGAAGTTATTTATATGTACTCGACGAAACCGCCTCGACTTATATCTAATGTATCTTTTTCTATCTATCATTTTGCAGGCGCCTTTTTGCTGCTGGCCATTGGATTTTTGGCTATAACAACAGCGGTGCTGATTAAAGTATTTCAACCCTACGATTTGATATTCAGATGGGTGAGTCCAATAAACCGAAACTAAAACATTAACTGCCGTCCTTAGCCTTTGCTAAATGGTCGCTTAACGCGTCTTGCCTTCAATATTGACACGTACGTCAACAATCACACACACACACACAGACATACACATACACGCACTCGGACACACAAATGCAACCCGTTTAGGGCACTTGCAAATTAACCATTTGGTCATTGTCATTGAAGGCACCATGTTTTCGAAAGATCCACAACTAATGCGTTTTGAATTCCTGTCTTAGCCTTTGCTGTGATTGGATGTGTTTTTGCTGTGGTGTGTCCAGTTTGTGCTTGTTATTAAATTTTAACTCGTGCATTTAATTTGATTAATATAAAATATAACTGTGGTTTTTCTGTGATTGCTTTGGTAACTTGGGTTTTCTGTTAGTAATTTTCCTAGAAATCACAAAAATTGTTATTTTTGTAAACATAAAGTGCGCGGTTAACAGCTGTGTTTTGTTTTTGTTTTTTTTATTTTTGAGTGCGCTTGGTGCTCTCGCTCTCATTGTTTCACATTGCATGCTAGATCGCTTCGCATTGTTGTTGTTATAGCGGTTTTTGTGTGCTCTTTATTACTCTTGCTCTCTATACTGTCGTGTGCTGTTTCTTGTCTATTTTCGTAGATATTCTTACAGCGCCAAAGCTTGGTGTTGTTGTATCTATTTGATCTCTTGTGCACTGTTTGTTTTCTTATTTTCTCTGTGCTGTGCCGAATCTTTGTATAGTTTTCTCTTCTTTTCGGGCATATCAATTTCTAAATTAAGCATGTCTGCGTGCTACCTAAAAAGCTGCAAGTGCCAGGCTGACCCAAAGGTCGATTTCGTCTGTTGTTGGTTGTGTGATAACGTGATACACGTCAAATGTGCTGGTTTCACGCAACGGGTAAGGGATATAATCGGCAATGAGTCTAAAGTGGTGTTGCGAGCGATCCCGCGAGACGGAGTTTGATATCCAGGGTTTTATGAGGCAAACTAGACGGAGCTCATTCCAGCAGGGCTCCCAAGCCTCTTATAGTGGTTGCACCTAGAAAGCCAATTTTTATTTCGCGTCTTGCCCCTGATATATCAGTGGATGACATTAATGCCTACATACAGGCTAAAGTGACATCTACTGGGATATTGGTTGAAAAATTTAAATTTAATTATGAAAGAGAAATTTCCTCTTTTAAAATAAGGCTGAAGTATTTGCACAATTTGCTGTGCTAATTTCTGGCCGAAGGGCTTAGTTATAAAAGAGTATACAAATAATAAACGTATTCGGCCTCCTATTACATTGCCTCTGAATCCTTCTGGTGCTTCTTCTTCTAATGTTTCACCAAAAAACTAAAATCCCCTCTTTCTCTAGTATATCATAATGTTTGAGGTCTTAAGACTAAACTTTCTAAACTATGTATATGTACTGTGAGGAGCCATATCGCGATTGCAAATAAATATATAGGTTTATATATTTATGTTTGCTATATGCGTCCCTCACAGCAACTGTACATCGGACCGAAATCCGGCCCTGATTGCAGTTGCGGCGAATTCGCTCTCTTTCGCTTTCTCTCTTTCGTACGCAGGTTGTCAGCCATATAAACGTGTCTGACACACATGTCGGTCAGGACATGTGCCGTTATAGTGTGAGGAGTGTGGAGAGCGCAACATCTCCATCCATACTCACACTAACGGCAGACATGGGCTTGCGCCAGCAAAAGGCAGTGGAAAATTACAAAAGATCACGTCACCGAGGCGATCACGTGATCTTTGGTACAGTCCCAGCAAAGGCTGCTACGCGGGCTATAAAAGGAGCAGCCCAGGCGATAGAAGCGAGAGTCCGAGAATCAGAGTTCAGAAGCGCGGAAGTTCTGAACAAAACCTACGCGAGTGCAACAAAAGTAAAAAACAGTGAACGTTACAAGTGTGAATATCGAACAGGACGATACACACCTAAGGAGCATCACAGGACTCGACGCTGCCAGGACGAATAATAACGCAGGACATTGAGGTCCTTAAAGTTGGTGAGAGAAGTGAATCCTTTCCACGTTTGAGTCGTGGTAACAGGCGAAACCCGCATAAACACCAGTTGAACTAGTGTGACCAAGCTTGCGTTTAGACGGTATACGTGCGAATCCTGTTGGGTAACCGGAGTGCTGTATGGTAACCTGTCGAGCAGCGCGAAAGTCGTCAACTAGGCGAAATCCGCATAAACACAAGCTGAACGAGTGTGACTAAGCCTGCGTTTAGACGGTATACGTGCGAATCCTGTTGGGTAACCGGAGTGCCTTATGGTAACCTGTCGAGCAGCGCGAAGTCGTAAACTTGTGTAGCTGTTGCACGGGGTGCCTAGAACCGACTGTTCCGAACAGGAACACTTTTCGGAGCTGAACTAAGGCTTCAGTGAACTGTCACAAACCGAAGTGCCGTCTACAATATAGACAATAGGTGCAATTGTAAATCTAAAATAGTGAAAATTAAATAAACCATTATTTAATTTAATATATATGTATATAAAATCCATGTGTTGTTAATTATCGCATCGCGATCAGATATAAATTTATTGAGCGAACCCGCAGCTCGATTGAGTTTAGCCCGGCTAAATAAAAGGTTCGTTACAACTGGCGCCCAACTTTGGTGGTTGCGATAATTGACACACATTATATATAATAAAAGAAAAAAAATGGTTCGTGCGTGGCTGTACAACCTCAAAAAGGAGGAAGTACTAAAGTATGGAGACGAATTCCAAGTGGAGCTGAGTGGCACACTGGATGTTATGCGTCGACAGTTTGGGGAGTGGGTGGATACTCACGAATCCAGACTGCCATACAGCACGCGGATTGTGGAATTGGCGGCAATTCATGGCAGAGCTTCACCGGCCAAAGAAACAGGACAAGTTGCGGATGCAAGAAAAGCGACGAACGTTGATTTCGCCCATTTGAGCATACCGGCAACCAGCGCAGCAGCGCGCTCACGAGACACCAACCACACAGTATGGGAAACATCCGCACCACAGCCATCAAATAGAGTATCAATACGCGAGCAAACGGCGACGACTATATCCCAAGAATACCCGAGGGTAGCGAAGCAAGTCCGAGAATGGAATTTTCCCTTCGACGGCACAACAGAGCCGTTAGAATTCTTGGAGCAAGTCGAGTGGTCAGCCGATACCTATGAGCTCAACCTGGATCTGGTTCCAGGGCCATGCCTGAACTACTTCAGGGAATGGCTCTGAAGTGGTATGTAGCCAATAACCAGCACTGGACGAGTTCATTCATCCAGACCTTTCAACGGTACTTTCTGCCGAGAGACTACTTTGAAAACTTCAAAAAGTTACCCGAAGACGTCAGGCGATGAACGAGTCATTTAAGGTGTATATGGTGGAAATGCAGACGCTCACGCTGCCACTGCGATATATTTGGCGGACAAACAACTACACAAAATGTACAACAACAGCCTCCCAGACCTGCGTGCATACGCCAGGCCAGGTCAATTCAACGACTTGACGGAATTGATGTTTTTGGCCGTCGTGTTTGAGGAGCTCGAAGCGGATAGGGAAAAGCTGAGACAGCAGAGCCACACGGGGCAGCCGAGTTATAACACTCCACAGCGGATGCAGATAGAGCAGCAACAGAGACGCATGGAACAGCCGAGGTACAACGCTCCACAGCAAAGGCAAGTACAACCTCAACAGAGATGCAGGGAGCCACCACGACGACATATGGAGGCACCACAGATGCGTCACTACCGCCAAATAGAGCCAGCGCCAAGACAAGACGGGACACGGCTCATGCGGATAGCGGACAGCGGATGGACACACAACAAAGAGTATCACGAGAGAGCCGAAGCCGACTCGAGACCCAGGCCAGCCCCGAGCGATGGCATGTAGATTATGTGGCCAGGAGGGACACCTAGCGGTAGAGTGTACGAACTCTACGCTGGATTATTGTTGAATGTGCGGACGTATTGGAGTTCGTACGTCAGTATGTTGTCCGTCGGGAAACGGACACCGGCGTCCGCCACCGAGGGGCGAGCGGGAGCCGAACAAGACAGCCCCAAGGCGCTAATCGGCAGCCTACAGGACGAGGGAGCGCAGCTGACAGCGATCGTAGAAATCGGCAACTGTCAATACAAGGCTACAATCGATACAGGGGCCACGAGTAGTTTCGTTAGCGAGGAGCTAGCTCGTGGACTATTCAACGTAGGCTGACGATGCGCAACCGACCGGTGAGTCCGCATGGCAGATGGCCGAAACAGCGGAGTACGAGAACAAGTCGAGGTGAACATCAGGCTCGGACGGAGCAATATGGATATTGCTCTGCTGATACTCCCAGGAGTCATCGATGACTTAGTTCTCGGATGGGATTTTCTGTCTGGCATGGGAACGGTTTTGGAGTGCACAGGTCTGATGATAAATATACCTAGAAACGGATTACGAGAGCACCAGGAGGAGAGACTGTCCGTAGCAAAAACGGTCATACTACCAGCAGATCCGGACGCAGAAATCGACGAATTTTTGCAACGGGAATTAGCCGCATTTGAGGCCATAAAAGGAACATCGCCCATAACTGAGCATCGCATTGTCATGAGTGACGATCGGCCGATAAAACATCTATACTTCCCTAAGAATCCCAAGATGCAGGCGGAAACCAACAAACAAGTTGATGAACTGCTGGCCAAGGGATGCATCGAAACATCAAAAAGCCCACACAGCGCACCAATAGTGATGGTAAGGAAGAAAACGGGGAAATGGCGCCTCTGTGTAGACTTCATGCAATTGAACGCCAAGTCAATAAAGGATGCATACCCTCTGCCAAGAGTCCACCACATCCTGGACCAGCTGAGAGAGGCGCTGTTCATCACGAGTTTGGACCTCAAGGATGGCTATTGGCAGATCCCGATGGAGAAAGAGAGTCGAGCGAAGACGGCATTCACAGTCCAAGGGAAAGGACTGTTCCAATGGAAAGTAATGCCATTCGGACTCCATTCGGCACCAGCTACGTTCCAGAGAGCCCTGGATCGCGTGATCGGACCCGAAATGATGCCACATGCATTCGCATATTTGGATGACATCATAGTGATCGGGAAAACACGCGAGGAGCACATGGACAACTTGAAGAAAGTGTTCCGACGGCTGAGGGCAGCGAATCTAAAAGTCAACGTGGACACGTGCGAATCCGCACTGACCCAGAGAAAGCAGCTGCTATCGCCGAACTGAAGCCGCCTGGAAACGTCAAAGAGCTACGGCAATACTTGGGAGTGGTATCCTGGTATAGGCGTTTCGTACCAGATTTCGCCACAACAGTACATCCACTAAACGCACTTCTCAAAAAGGGAACGAAATGGGAATGGACCGTAGAGCGGCAGGAAGCTTTCGAGACGGTGAAGTCACAGCTGACACAATCACCTGTGTTGGCATGCCCAGATTTCTCAAGGCCATTTTGCTTGCAGACGGATGCTAGCAATTATAGCTTGGGAGCGATATTGACCCAAAACTCAGAGGAGGGTGAACGGGTCATATCGTATGCAAGCAGATCTTTAAATGGTGCGGAGCGCAACTACTCTGCGACCGAAAAAGAGTGCCTCGCAATAATCTGGGGCATAAGGAAGCTGCGACCTTACTTGGAAGGATACCACTTCACCGTCATCACGGATCATATGGCACTGAAGTGGCTCAACTCCATCGAAAGCCCCTTAGGCAGGATTGCGAGATGGGCACTGGAACTGCAACAATTTGATTTCGACATCAAATACAGGAAGGGGAACCTGAATGTTGTTGCAGATGCCCTATCTCGACCGCCCCTGAAGGATATATGCCGCAGAATCTCAACGGTGGAAGACGCGATGGACCAAGCGAATAAACACTACCACTGTATCCAAAAGATGCGAACCATCATAGCCAAGAATCCCAGAAAGTTCCCAGACTACATGGAGGAGTCTGGAAACTTGTACAGGCACATCCCTCATAGGGCAGGAACAGAGGATATGACAGCCTGGAAATTGTGTGTGCCAACCGGCAAGCGGTCACAAGTTCTAAGCAAGAACCACAACACCGCCGCTGCAGGACATACGGAGCAGGAAAACAATAGCCCGAGTAGCAGAGCGCTACTATTGGCCAGGCTTATATAGGGACGTGCGAGCATATGTTCAACAATGCGAAATATGTCAGCAATATAAGCCAAGTCAATTGGCCGCGGCAGGACATATGCTAACCCAGATACCTGAAAAGCCTTGGAGCACGGTATGTGCGGACTTCGTGGGACCATTACCGAGGTCCACCCACGGAAACACGATGTTGCTGGTCTTCGTAGACCGCTTCTCGAAATGGACCGAAATGGTGCCACTTAGAAGCGCTACAACAGCAGCACTGCAGAAGGCCTTCAGGGGCAGGATTCTGGCACGGTTCGGTGTGCCAAAGGTGTTGATAACCGACAACGGCACACAATTCACCAGCAGGGCGTTAAAAAATTTCCTGAAAGAGATGGGAATTAGACACCAATTCACTGCGCCCTACACAAGAAAACCCCACGGAACACGCAAATCGCACAGTGAAGACGATGATCGCGCAGTTCACGAAAAACAACCAAAGACTCTGGGATGAGGCGTTACCCGAGCTGACACTGGCAGTCAACCCCACGCTGCCTTCATCACACAAGGTCGGGAGCCGAGGCTGCAGAAAGCATTGCTCGACGAAGTGGCGATCGGTACGGGTCAGGTAGCCCAAACGCCGAGCGAAAATGAAAATAAGCTGAAGGAAATTTTCGAAATCGTTCGGCGGAGCTTGGAAAAGGCCTCTCAAGACCAGGCAAGGCACTACAACCTTCGTCGCAGACAATGGAGCCCCAAAATTGGAGATAGGGTGTGGGTGAAATTACACCACCTATCGAATGCGGCGGAGGGATTCGCAGCCAAACTAGCACCGAGATACGGCGGCCCGTACCAAATCATGGATTTAACGTCACCGATGATATGCAAACTAAAGAGCTCGGCGGACAAACGGATAAGGACGGCACATGTGAGCGACTTGAAGCCACACAGCAAGGAGGCGGGTGAGTCCCCAAATCCCCAAAATTAAAAAGCGGGGAAGATAAGTGTGACTCCAAAATCAAAATTGGACTCACACTTATACACCTGAATAATAAAAAAAAAATATGTATATATATAATAGATATAAACGCCCAACAGGAAAGGGTAAGAATAAAAAAAAAAGAAAGGGTATACAAAGGTCGTATGCACCTACATATAAAAAATAATAATAAATACATATATACAGTGGCTCACAGTTCATTTCAACCAATGTCAAAGAAAAAACGTAATTGCCTGCCACAAGCTAATTATTCATTATTTTTCAGAAATTCCAAAGACCAAGTAGGTACATATATTAACCACCAAAATTAATATATGACCCCAATAAACTGGGGTTCCCCCACCTGCTAGGTAGGATTATAAAAATGTTGCCTACTTTGAGGTGTAGATTTCATTTGGATCAGTCTAAATAAAATAATATATTTGGCGTCTAAAAACTTAAATAAGGATGCTAATACTTAGTATGATATCCTTTAGCCTTAACAACTTCCCTTAACCTAATATTCATCGAAGATACCAGCTTCCTGGTAGCTTCTGGGCTGATTCTGCTCCACTCATCCCGCAGAGCAGTTTTGTAGTCTTCTTTGCTGGATATGCTGTGCTTCAGGATGTTATTTTCCAGCAGAGCCCACAAATTCTCAATAACATTTAAATCTGGAGACTGGGCAGGTGGAATTATCATGTGGGGTCAGTTCCTGATGAGCCAGGACTGTACTATCTTGGCCTTATGCTTGGGATCGTTGTCCTGGTTAAACCGGAAAGTACGTCGGATTCCTACCTTCTCGGCACTGTGGAGTAAATTTTCCTTTAGTATGTTGAGGTACACATTCTTGTCCTTTGTTGTTTCAAAAATCACAAAATTCCCGAATCCGGCTGACGAGATACATACCCATGCCATGTCACTTCCTCCACCATGCTTGGCTGTTGCCTTTACGTGTTTGAGATTCAGGTCAGTATTGGACTGTCGCCACACACAATTCCGTCCGTCTGAGTCCAAAATTGTGAATTTGGACTCATCTGCAAATATGACTGTGTTCCAGAACTCCAAATCCTTGTCCAAGTGGTTTTTGGCGAACGTCATCCAAGCCCCTTTATTTTTCACACTTATAAACGGCTTCTTCCGTGGTACTCGGGCATTAAAGTCATGTTTGCGCAGAAACCTGCGCACAGTTTCCACACAGCACTTTTCCCCCATTTCATCCTGCACCTGTTGAATCTGTTTTGGAGCCGATAGCTTGGGATTTCCCCTTATTTTCCGGATGATCCTTCGCTCCTCCTCTTCGGTGAAAATCTTGTTTGGTGCCTTTCTGCCCTTGCCCTCAATCCGATTTGCGTCGACGAAGCGCCGAATGATGTTATACACAGTTGACTTGCTCAGATTGACCATTTCAGCTATTTGGCGATGTGAATATCCGTTTTTGTGGTGTTCCAGGATGAGTTTCCATTGTGCAATGGTAGTCTGTTTGTCCATAGTCCTTGTTGGCTTATAGCACCCGAGATGCAGGATAAAACTAAACTGACTACGAAGGATTGGTCTATTTATACCGAAAATACTCAGCTTTAGGTAAAAAAAAACCGGGTTTTATGGCACCCAGGTGTCCACAATGTACCTGGTCCAAATGAAATCTGCACCTCAAAGTAGGCAACATTTTTATAATCCTACCTAGCAGGTGGGGAAACCCCAGTTTATTGGAGTCATATATTAATTTTGGTGGTTAATATATGTACCTACTATCGGTCGTTGGAATTTCAGAAAAATAATGAATAATTACTTTATTGCAGGCATTTACGTTTTTTCTTTGACATTGGTTGAAATGAACTGTGAGCCACTGTATATATATATATATATATATATATATATACATATAAATAAAATAAAAGAATAATAAAAATAACAAAAATAAATATAAATATTAATTGGAGCCCTAAGGCGGGTCCAAAACATGTGAACAGCCCTGAACGCGGCGAATGTTCAGAGAAGAACACGCCACTCCAATTGCTGTGAGAGTGAACAACAGCTATTGCAGACAGAGAGAATGGCCATGACCTGCTCTAGAGTTCACTCGAGGAATAAAGTGCAACAGCCGTCGAAAACGTTTGCTTATCGCTGACACAAAATAGGCAACAACACTTGCACTATAGAGAGAACAAGTGCGACGACCGCCGAAAGCGTTTTGTCCGCTCGCGCAAATGAGAGCGCAAGCGCAGCGACCGCCGAAAACGTTTCGCTCGCCGCTGTGGCGGAATTAGGCAACAACAATGCTCGCACACCAGAGAGCGCAAGCGCAGCGACCGCCGAAAAACGTTTTGCTCGTCGCTTTGGCGGAATTAGGCAACAACATAGCTCACACAATAGAGAACGCAAGCGCAGCGACCGCCGAAAACGTTTCGCTCGTCGCTTTGGCGGAAATAGACAACATCAAAATCGCACGACAGAGAGCGCAAACGCAGCGACCGCCTAAAACGTTTCGCTCACCGCTTTGGACGAAACGCACAACAATAACGCTTGCACTATGGAGAGCGCAAGTGCAACGACCGCCGAAAAAACGTTTTGCTCGTCGCTTAGCAACAGCAGATTGACACACTAATGTAGAGGCGTGCGCAAAACCAAAATCCCGTTGGTTAGCCAAGCACACTAGTGTCGAGACAGGCACCGATGAATAGGACAACCCGAGAGAGAGGGATAAGTAACACGAGTGCACACACCCACACAAAAGGTATTGAATGAGGACTCAATCACGCGCGCAGCTTCTATACAAGTCAGTACGATCGCTGCGTCCAGGCGACCGGGTGGTTTGTATAGTACGCGTGATACGCGTAAGGCGCCTTGCACCAACAACAATGCGTTTAAATCGAATCAAAACGCCAGCAGCAGCAGCAGCCAAGGCAAAATGCAAGCAGCACATCTCGAGCAGCAACAAGAGCAACCTGAATTGGAATCTGCCCTCGAGTCTGATGCTGGACAAGTGGAAGACACTGGTTGGGTGAGCGTGCCTGGCCATTGCCAGCTATTTTTTCTATCGGGGCTATTTGGAGACACGCGATCCGCACTCACTGGTCATGGGCTTAATGTGGTATACACCGAGTAATCTGGGGCCAAATGCCGCCGGCATGCGGCACTGGTGCGAACAGATCGACAAACTGGATGGGTACGGTTGGACGCATCTTGACGGTCGCAATTTTGGGGTGCAAACCATACAGGATATGCCATTCGAGTTGAAGACGTCGTTTGTCAATTACAACGGCGATAAGCAGTTTGACGGCGATTGGACGGCCCGCATCTCGGTGCGGAATACGTCGCGGGCCTGGGACCGGAGTATATCGCTGATCTGGTATGCAACATTGGATGAGCGCACCAACGAGCACATCAACACAAGCGTCGCCGTTTGGATAGTGGAAGTCTTCCACTGCCAAAGAAAGGGGGGGAGTGTGAGGAGCCATATAGCGATGGCAAATAAATATATAGGTTTATATATTTATGTGTGCTATATGCGTCCCTCACAGCAACTGTACATCGGACCGAAATCCGGCCCTGATTGCAGTTGCGGCGAATTCGCTCTCTTTCGCTTTCTCTCTTTCGTACGCAGGTTGTCAGCCATATAAACGTGTCTGACACACATGTCGGTCAGGACATGTGCCGTTATAGTGTGAGGAGTGTGGAGAGCGCAACATCGCCATCCATACTCACACTAACGGCAGACATGGGCTTGCGCCAGCAAAAGGCAGTGGAAAATTACCAAAGATCACGTCACCGAGGCGATCACGTGTTCTTTGGTACAGTCCCGGCAAAGGCTGCTACGCGGGCTATAAAAGGAGCAGCCCAGGCGATAGAAGCGAGAGTCCGAGAATCAGCGTTCAGAAGCGCGGAAGCTCTGAACAAAACCTACGCGAGTGCAACAAAAGTAAACAACAGTGAACGTTACAAGTGTGAATATCGAACAGGACGATACACACCTAAGGAGCATCACAGGACTCGACGCTGCCAGGACGAATAATAACGCAGGACATTGAGGTCCTTAAAGTTGGTGAGAGAAGTGAATCCTTTCCACGTTTGAGTCGTGGTAACAGGCGAAACCCGCATAAACACAAGCTGAACGAGTGTGACTAAGCCTGCGTTTAGACGGTATACGTGCGAATCCTGTTGGGTAACCGGAGTGCCGTATGGTAACCTGTCGAGCAGCGCGAAGTCGTAAACTTGTGTAGGCTTCAGTGAACTGTCACAAACCGAAGTGCCGTCTACAATATAGACAATAGGTGCAATTGTAAATCTAAAATAGTGAAAATTAAATAAACCATTATTTAATTTAATATATATATAAAATCCATGTGTTGTTAATTATCGCATCGCGATCAGATATAAATTTGTTGCGCGAACCCGCAGCTCGATTGAGTTTAGCCCGGCTAAATAAAAGGTTCGTTACAATACATACGTTGACAGTCTTTCTTTTGAATTTTATATTCTAGTATTTACCGAAACTTGTGAATAACTTTTTTGCATGGAACAGGAGGTGGGGCTTAACTAACTAATTCTTACTAATAATTTTTGGTCTGATTGGGTTTTTTTCTGGGTTTTCCCCAATTCAAGCAACAAATGTTGGACCATTTTGCATTTAAATACCCCCAGAAATCTTATAAATATTTCTTATTTTTAAATTAACTTATAATTTGATTTATATTTTAAATTAAATTAAATTAAACTTCTTTTGTAATTTTTGTGTCGACTGATCTTAGTTGACAATAAATAAACAAATAAATAAATAAATTCTTTCAGAAATTGATAATGGCAGACAAAGGTGAAATCTTCAATCTTTGGGCCACGCCCCCAGTTGATTTGTATATAAAAATCTATCTATTTAATATTACCAATGCTGAGGCCTTTCTCGCCGGTCGCGAAAAGCTACAAGTGGAACAAGTTGGTCCCTATGTGTACAAGTAAGTTTTCAATCACTTCGAAATGCAATGTGATTTTTAGAATGTTATTTTTTAACTTTACTTGCAGAGAGCTCATGACCCATGAGAATATCACATTTAATGACAACAATACCATGTCCACAACACCCAGTCATCCATTGGTCTGGCAGGAGCATCTATCCGAGGGTCATCGTGAAGACGACGAAGTCATAATGCTCAATATAGCCATGCTGGTGAGTATTATACAAAAGTATTGTTAAGGGGAAGTCTTAAAAAATTTGATCATACGAAATCAAAATAAACATTTGCATATTATAATAATAAAAATTTACGTATACATAGATTAAAGTGCAAACAAGTTGCAAGTCTTTAAATATAAACAAACCAAAACTTGAAACACATATAGCAAATATAAACAAAACGGAAATGAAAAAAACGGAACAAACCAAATGTGACTAGCAGTAATTCTATATATAATTCTTAAAGATTAAAAATAAGTCACACATAAATTTACACATTCATAGAAAGATTAAGATTTAGAAAAACTCCAACGGAAATATCGACAGTGTTGCAAACACCAAACGAATTGCCAATTATGAATTGCATTAATCAAAGACTATATAGTCATTTAGGTATCTCTTTAGTAATTCAATTACGAGGAAATTTCTATTTACGAAGCATCTAATTGCATTCCCCACCCCCACACCACCACCGCCCCTATCGAACTATTCCATTTGTAATTATCGGCTCTTTGATTACATGCCTCAGTTCGAAATGATGTAATCTGATGATATGTTTTTGACTACTGACGACGATAATCAGTATCAATTTGTGGATAGCTGCACGTCGCGGCGTTTCATGCTAATTTTCGTGGAAAATAACAACATATTATTCCGTTAATCTGCAAAACAACAACAATCGCAATAAGTAAATAATAAAATCGCGTGCCGTGCACATGACCAAACAAAAACTGAAAACAAAATAACTAAAATGAGAAATAAATTTAAAAAAAAAATATATAATTTTTTGCTGTGAAATGTAAACAACAACAGCTGGCCGCTCACGTTTAGGTCAATAAACGTTACACATTAACAGCAGCAACAACAGTGGCGTTGCCAACATATTTAACTAAATGATAGGCAATTAATTTGCAACCAATGCGCTGCTCAACTGAAGGAGTGGGACAAGGACAGCGAGTGTTTGAGTGAACAAGTGCGAATTTTAACCGTTTTTTATAGCAACTTAATCACTCTCTCGCTCGCACACGCACTACTCTACGCTTGTGAGTGCTAAAGTTTTTATATAATTGCTGTAAAATTATAATAAGTGACGCTGTCTGCGAGCGTATTCATAATTGTCAGCAACATTGAGTGATTAATGACGCTTTTGCAACTCAAAATCGTAAACCAATCGAACAGTAATGCACATTCCATAAATAGTCAGCTACACAACTTATATATAATATGCAATTCACAAACAGATGCAATTAATTGTCGATTTTATTTAAAGTGCTTAAAATTAGCATAGCTGCAATCGCTAGAGTGGCTTTAATTTATGCCATAAAGTAAAAGGTACATTTTTTTTGACTTGATTTAGAAGAAGAATTAAGATTTGAACTGGAATAATTTCCGCTTGCAATGTATGGCCAAAATAATGAAATAGTGTATGCATTGGAACTAGTCTGTCATGGATTGCACAGGAAGTACCCTATTATTGGTAATAAAAATAGTTTTATACTATTATTGTCATTAATGACTGCACTAATGATCAGTTGAGAGTACGTCATGACTGCTGGCATATCCTGACAAGCATATGTGCCATATACTTCAACTGGATGGTTCCCTTCAAAATGCATTAATTATTAATTGATAAATAATCTATAATATCAATATTTAATGGGTAATATTTTTGTATGTCGATTTTCATTGCTTAAAGTTACAAAAACAAAATTACAATATACAAAAACAAAGCGTAATTAAGTTACAAATTTAGAATTTTATCTGTAAAAGCTACACTACTTTTAACTAGTTTGTTTTGTTAAAACAAAATGTACCATGTTTAACAACCACTTGTTTTTATCATAATAAACATATTTCCATTGCGATCGTTATATTTTATAATTTATATTATTACATATTTAACAAAATGTTGTACTTTTCATTTGCAGGCAATCTCTCATCTGACTTCCAAGCATAATTGGGTGGTGCGCTGGGCATTGCAAAGAATTTTGGCCAGCACAAAATCAGAACCCATTGTTCGGATGACTGCCAAGGAGTTTATGTTTGGGTTTCCCTCAGCGCTGGCCACAATGGGCAACACTTTTCTGCCCAATTGGATATCATTCGAGAAGGTTGGACTGATTGATCGCATGTACGATTTCTCAACGGACTTTGAGACGTTCTACACGGGCGCCGAGAATCCGGCAATGTCGGGTCTCTATGACACCTACCGGGGAGAGAAAACACTGCCCCAATGGCAGGGTGATCATTGCAGCAACATTGAGTATGCCTCCGATGGTACCAAGTTTAAGAGCTTCATCCAGGCCAACGAATCGGTTAAGTTCTTCAGGAAGAGCATGTGCAGGCCCATCAATTTGGTAAGTCCTAGCCAATAAGAAGAATGTTCATTTATTATTAATAATTATTTTTTTTTTTTTCTTTTGACAGTATCGGGATGGTGAGGAGCGCACTTTTGGCAGCTTGAAGGGTTACAACTATGTCTTTGAGGAGAATGCTGTTGACAATGGCGCCATCAATGAGGCCAACAAATGTTTCTGTCGCAATGGTGAGTGACTTTAACTTTCAAATTCAGGTAAATCTAGTAACTCAGCCACATTACAATTTAATTGGACAATTACAAAAACAGTCTGGAAGTTTTGCTGCATATTTATGTTATTTGTTTTTACTTGTGTCTAGAATCACAACAAGCCACTCTTTATGATTCGCCTCAGTTCAGTTTAATTGCCCAGTACAAAGTGAATAAAATTATTGTTTTTGAGCGTCGCCGATTACTGGACGGGCTAATTGATATTGATCTCTTCCTGCCCGCATAATCTTGCGTTGATCATGGAATTTTGATCAGGCTGACGACATTCACAATCTGTTGTTGTTTTCCTTATTCAATGACAGTCTCCCAAAATATTCCACAATGTTCAAGCTGTGACGCAAATAGACCAGAACGCATTTCGCATGACTCAAAACATTTTTTTATTTGTTGCTTGGCAGTTGTTTGTTTATTTTTTATGCGTTTAGGAAATTCCATACCTCAGAATCTTAGACACGCAATCGACTGCATTAAAAGCGGCGCCTACAATCAAATTTTTCCGTTAATCTAACCTTAGAGAAAGAAAAAAATCACCATCATTGTTGCAATTGTTTATTTTGTTTATTTTTGCAGATGATTGTCAACCCGTTGGCCTGATTGACGTCACCGATTGTTATTACGGTTTCCCCATCTCGCTCAGCTTTCCACACTTTATGAATGGCGATGCTGGCCTCGCGGACAATGTGACCGGAAATGCAGCCAGATCCTGCCAAGCATTCTACAGCATTTGTCATACAACCGGTAAGTAACCTTGGAGTCCCCCAATCTCCCAACATTACTACCTACCCCCATCCTATCCCCACACATCTCACTTCGGGCCGGACTAAGGTGTCAATCGAACCGTGCCGAATGTCAACTTGGCTGGGGCCCGGACTATCAAATAGCCCAGTTCTTAACGGTGAGCTCATGCAGATGGCGACCGCCTGTTCTAATCAGCCTTACCCGGGTATCGCAGATCTCTGCCCGGGCGGACAATATTTTCTCTGCAATTCGTGGGAACATGAATAGAAGCAATGACATAAAAATTCCGCAGGATCTCCCTGCAAATGAAGTCGCGAGATTGATGGAGGACCTAGCTCTGGACGGGGGGAGGTCCTCTTATGTGGCAGAACACCCTCCACAACGACCCACTCCTACACCAAGGAGGGTGCCCTTTGCACAGCAGGGGCACAGTCAGCAGGCACTCGCCTCAAGAGAAGAAGGTGTGGTTCGGAGCATTTCGACCACCACACCCAGCAGCGAGAGCTGGTGGACAAGCGGCATATCGGCCGAAAAAGAAGGGAGATTTCCTCCCACCGAGGGTCCAACCCGGAGGGCTGGACGACCCGAAACGCAGGAATCTCTGAGTGCGGCACCAGCCCCCAAAAGAACCAGCAGCGCTCTGACACTGCCGACGGCCACCCCTAAAAGGTGGTGTTCGACGGTCAAGAGCGCTGCTCACGGTCCAACGGGGGCACGAGAGCCGATCAAGAAAGGTCAGGAGGAACTGGACATGCGCCCGAGCACATCACGTGCAGCGGCTAACATGTCCAGCTCAGCCGGACCAGAAGGGCCTCGCACATCATATGCGGCGGCGGCAAAGAAAGTCAAGGTGGCGGTATTGCCTGCGGATTACCCCCAGGTAATACTCAACCACAAAGACCTATCGACATTGGAGGAGGTCATAATAGATGACCTCATCGTAGGATATGATGGAGGATGGGACACCGCGGTTGCATTCGCGGGCATTCACTTTAGAGTTGGATATCTATTGATTGAATGCACCAACGAAAGCTCAGCCAAATGGCTGGGAGATATGGTACCACGGCTACGATCGTGGAAGGGGGTGCCCGTAGATTGCGAGGTGGGAGATGACATACCGTCGCCCCACTGCATTACAATATTCTGCCCAAGAAGTAAAGAACGGTCCACCGAGTCCCTGCTGCCCCTTATCGGGTTCAGAACAAGATGGACATTTCCACATGGAAAGTAATTACTAGGAGGAACGAGGGTGAAGGAGCCCTCCTAGTAATTGGAATAGACGAATTGTCCAAGAGGACGATCGTCGAGAATGGGCACCAGATCAACTTTCGGTACGGGAATATCCCCGTGAGTGGTCTGAGGAAGAAGGCTGGGGGAATACGCAGCCCGCCCCAACAAAGAAGAAGGCCAAGGAGGTGCACCCATCGGACGGACTGAGCAATCATCCGTCAATCGTCATCGATCCGTCGGAAGACCTAGCGGAAGATGAGGACTTGGCGGACATGACGCTCGGCCCAGAAGAACTGGGTGAAGTGGAAGACGGGGACACAATAATGTCCTTGCAAGAATTAAAAGAGGAGTTAGAGGAGTAAGAAGCTGACGTCACACTGACGGGCGGCGATGACGGGTGCAGCTCCGGGCCCCAGCCACCATGCAAGCAGGAGCCCCTCCTCTAGTACACACAACGGGCCTGGCCCTGGTAAACATCCACCGTGCCAAGGCAGCCTCGGCTGTTCTAGCGAGGATGTTTACCAAACGGCATCTCGGGCTAGCCCTTGTGCAGGAGCCATGGGTGAACAATGGCATTAAAGGCCTGTTCACGGCAAGCTCATCCTAACAGAATGCGTCGCCTTAACCAGGAAAAGATGCAGCATCCTAGGGCAGCATATCATGAGGTCCAAGGACATAGAAACCCTCAACCCAACAAAGATTCTAGCATTCGTGCAGGAGTTGGGATTGATGGAAGATGTTGTTGTTATTGTTGTTGTTGTTGTCAGCAACTGCCGTCACTAGTTATTTTTATTTTCATTTTTTTTTTAATTATGTTTACCTTTCAATTGAGTGATATCCAGTGTTTATTATTGAAATTTATATTGGTTTAATATTCTCACTTCCGGCTAATTTAGTTAACGGCTAGTCACGATTAAGCTGATTTCTCCTTAAGGCATAAACCAATTTATGTACAAAAGGAAATTGTTAAGATCTTAAATGCCTAACGGAATTTAATGCATGCATAAATCGCAACTAGAATCGCAGCTACTAAGTAATGAGTAGGTGCTTCCGATTCGACTGCAATCGGCATAGTATCGATAATAATTATTGTTCAGTAAATTTAGCAGCAAAGATTCAAATGCAATTCAACAACACTTGCCTAATGACAATTCGCCTTTTAAATCAAAAGAAACTTATCATGCGAACGTTGAATCAATCATTTCATCAATTGTAGCAATTTCAAGTCGAATATTACCTTGTGGCAAGCACAACGCGAACAAGTTCGGGAAAAACACAGAATGTGACTTAAGGACGGCAACTGGGTCACAGCAAGCAGGCCTGGGTTTCGCCCCACAATTAAATTTAAAATTGGGCCAAGTGCATCCACATACAACTAAACAACTACCGGGTAGTAGACTAATTGCATATCGTTGTTCATTTTAGGAATCTGGTCTGCCGCTATCGCTGTCCGTAAAAGTGCAAATCAACATGCATTTCAAGGATCTGCACAACTTTCCACAGGTCTCACAGTTCAGCTATCTGACTGCGCCAATGCTCTGGTTCGAAATCGTAAGTTGAACACATACTAAATTCACAGCACAAGCAACAGCCACCAATTATTATCTTCTGTGTGTGTTTTTCTCAGATGATGCCCAAGTTGCCCGATGATCTGGACACTCGTTTCAGTTTTTATTTAAATATTTTGCCGCTGGTCAATCCGGTGGGCTTCTGGGCTGCACTGGTGCTGGGCGTTGTCACGCTGGTGTACGCCATCACTCGTGCCACTCTCCTCATGTCCAGCTTCACACGGCAAGCGACCAACATCTCGGACGGCAAATACGGACGCGCCAACCTACTGCAGAATCTAACGGGCAGTGGGGGCATAGTTGGCGGTGTCGGTGGCGGCAATCAGGTCTACAATCCATGTGAAATGAAGCTGTTTGATGATGTGCCTGCAGCGAAAAAACATGTCTTTATCCGCGACGACAGTGGCATTGATTCCTGCAAGGAGCGTCGTCAGTCTGCCTACGCCTTGGAGCTGGAGCCAGCGATCTCTGATCCGGAGAGCAGCGATGAGAGCAACGATAGCGACAATGTCACACTTAGCCGCAACTCAACCACATCCAATTCGTGCATCGAAGCAGAGCATGCCGATGATGGCATCTGCATAGATTGCTTCAATGACAGCGTTTTAGATGAGGATGCAGTTGGTCACAGCAGTGCAGGCGCGAAGCAACAGGTAAGCCACAAACTTTATAACACGGTACAAACAAAACATTTCCATCGAATTTGAGAACACAAAACTTAAATTTCTGACAGAGATTTTTTCAATCTTTGCTTTTCTTTATTTAAAAATGTATAATTATAATGACTAACTTGCTGAGATCTTTCATCTTAGTTGTTAGGATGATGTATAGAGATTTATTCATTTATACAAAATGTACTTTATTATTATTATTATAATTGGGGATAGTTAGCACTGCGACCTATAAGGTCTATTGTGCCCCCTTACTGAGCCTACAGCTCTTCCATCAATCCCAACTCCTGCACGAATGCAAGAATCTTTGTTGGGTTGAGGGTTTCTATGTCCTTGGGCCTCATGATATGCTGCCCTAGGATGCTGCATCTTTTCCTGCTTAACGCTTTCTGTTAGGATGAGCTTGCCGTCCACAAGGGCTAGCCCGAGATGCCGTTTGGTAAACACCCTCGCTAGGACAGCCGAGGCTGCCTTGGAACGGTGGATGTTTACCAGGGCCAGGCCCGTTGTGTGTACTAGAGGAGGGGCTCCTGCTTGCATGGTGGCTGGGGCCCGGAGCTGCACCCGTCATCGCTGCCCGTCAGTGTGACGTCAGCTTCTTCTTCCTCTAACTCCTCTTTTAATTCTTGCAAGGACATTATTGTGTCCCCGTCTTCCACTTCACCCAGTTCTTCTGGGCCGAGCGTCATGTCCGCCAAGTCCTCATCTTCCGCTAGGTTTTCCGACGGATCGATGACGATTGACGGATGATTGCTCAGTCCGTCCGATGGGTGCACCTCCTTGGCCTTCT
>JAWNMF010000385.1:0-12779 GCA_035044305.1 Drosophila nigritarsus | reverse complement strand
ATGTTAAGAAGCTTGTAGTTAGATTCTTAGAAACATACCGTTTCTAGCCATCAAGTCTATTTGCACTTAATAGCAATCTAGTTATACTTAGTTTCAAAAGTGCTAAACAATTTTTTTTTTTTTTTCATTCAGGTGATGAATTTTACCTAATACATAGGAAGAGAGGCTTTCCACATGAGTATATCGTCTCAGAGAGCAGATTATATGAATCAGCTCTTCCCCCTACAGACAAATTCTTCAAGTTAAAGAAAACCAAAATAGATTTAGATTTATTAACTGATATTAATATGTATAGGTTTATTTAAATTGGCATTTATGTTAGCTAAGTTCAGTGCTATAAACGCTATTCGAAAGCCAACCACCCGTATAGAGTTAATTATGTTAGCACTAAGAATCAGAATTTTTGATGTACTTAAATGCTAATAATTTATATGGTCGGGCTATGTCTTATCAACTCCCATATTCTAGGAATAGATAGATGAATTATGCTGAAATAAATACATTCGATATTTCATCAATCAGTGTAAATTCGGAGTCTGGTTACATTCTCTAGATAGATCTTTTGTATCCAGACACTCTCCATGATTATCACAATGATCTACCTTTTCGGTCCATATAACCAAAAGCCTGCTCCAGAGGCTAAAGCTCAAAAGCTTGTTACAGACCTAAGTTCGAAAACAAAGTACCCTATCCATTACAGAAATCTTAAGCAATGTTTAAGAAATGGTCTTAAATTAACAAAAATTCATAAGATTTTGGAATTTAAACAGTCTTCCTGGCATGAAAACAGTGAAAACTACATGAAACCACATGAAAACAGCGATAAATCACATGAAAAACAGCGAAAAACCACATGAGTAATACTAAAAACCGCTCGAAAACCAGAAACCACATGATAAACAGCAAAAAACCACATGATAAACACTAAAAACCGTAAAACCAGGAACCACCTGCAAATTTTTTGTTCGGTTTATATCTGATATTTTAAATAACTTAAAAATGGATGAACATATACTAAAGAATTGACGAAAACAAGAAGCGCACTAAAAAGAAAATTTCAAATCATTAAATTAGGTAGAGCCGCAAATGAATATCAACTGGAGGAAACGTTTAACCCATCAACAAAACCTCTTCAGTAAATCGTAATTAAATAAATAAAATAACTCAATTAGAGATGGCATGTTGATGTTAAGATGTAATATCCTTAATTTTGTATACACATAAGGTAAGAAAATCAACTTTAAGTTTTATAGATGACAAGAGAAAAATAGGAGAAGACGGCTTTCGAACGTGTGCCAAGCACATTTATGAATTACTTCCAAGTACTAACTAAAATAAAATAAATAGCAATATTCAATATTTAATTAAATTAATTATTAATTAAATTATGTGCTATGTGAAGAAGAAAAAGATTTTTTTTAATTTATGTTTATTTATCGGATTTTGTTCAGCTGGAAATAAAGTATATATATATTTATATATAATTATGTATTTGGAGAATTGGAAATGCTCCAATTATATTTTTTAGGATTAAAAATTCAACGACGATTTCGATTAGTAAATAATAAAATTATTTATTCAAAAGCACGTGTTTAATGAATGATTAAAACGAGTTGACGTTTAGAATTCAACTGACTACTCTGACGAGCAGGCTCCTTATTTATACAAAATGCTTACATATATAATATTATGCTGCTGCTTGTAAGGCGACAGCTTCGCGCCTAAATTCTTAGAAATATTATGCAGCTACTGGTAAGGCTCTTGTAAGGCATCCGCTTGGCGCCTAACAGTGACCGGATCACGGCGACCGTCGCGACGCTACCCACCGGCAACCCGTCGCCAGCAAAAACGGCGGTTGCGAATCGAACATCAGTGGCGGGCACGACGATGAACCAGGCAGGCCTGCATGAGTCAGCCACCGGCATCTCAGATATATAGGGTGTTCATTTTTGAAGCGCACGTCTTATTCGTTTGAAGAAAATGCGTTGACGGAGTGTAATGTGTTTTAATTTTTGTGCGTTGTTGTTGCGGTTGCAGTGAGTGTGGACATGAGAGATCTGCGTGATCTGGATATGTCACTATATATATATATATATGTAAAGTTTATAACTGATATTTAGTAAAAACACATGATTTTCAATTTTAAATTTGTTTATTTATTTATTTTTTTTTTTTTTTTATTTTTTTTTTAGGCTTTAGATTAGATTCGATTTTGTTATCCTCTTCAAATTGAATTTTAGTCATCAGCTTCGGCAAGGTGAGCCGGTGAGCATCGGTGAGGTCGATCACCTCAATTTCGTTATCCTCTGCCATTTTCACATGCTTCGAGCGAAAATGCTCCTCCCTGATGTAGGGAATGGTGTCCTCATCATCCTCATTTACGATCTTCCTCTTCTGAGGCGCTGTTTCCAGATCAGAACGCCTCCATGTTGTTGGTGATGATTGTGGCGATGGTTGTGGTGCTGATGTTAGTTGATGGTGTGTCCCATCGTTACCTCCTCCATAGGTATCGGCCAGGACATGAACTCCTCCAAATGTAAATTCATAGCATTCTCTTCGCCCATCATGCTCAAGATGTCTTGAATGTTCTGCGTCATCTTTTTGTATGAGTCAGTTCTATTCAGGACACTCTTTTATATCGCATACTATACACCGATTGCATTTGTTTCATACACAAATTAACAAAAACACATTATACACACGTTAAATAGGTTTCAACAATGTTAGCACTGACAAGCTTATCGCTTATCAGTTTCCCTACATAAATTTTAAAATCAAAAAATCAGATAAGCATTACATAGTAATTTTAGGTTTTCATTTCCCTTACATTTATTTTTATTATATTTTGATGTGCACACACATTCGAAAGGTTTCTACATTGAAACGCTGACAGGGTTTTCACTATTCTGTACTTTTACCAGGAAATTTTAAAATTACAATAAAAAAAAAATCAGATAAGCAATGCATAATAATTTTAGGTTTTCATTTCCCTGTCATTTATTTTGAATATATATATAGTGACATATCCAGATCACGCAGATCTCTCATGTCCACACTCACTGCAACCGCAACACACTCACAAGCAGCGCACAAGAATTAAAACGCATTACAACGCATTTTCTTCAAACGAATAAGACGTGCGCTTCAAAAATGAACACCCTATATATTTGAGATACCGGTGGATGACTCATGCAGGCCAGCCTGGTTCATCGCCGTGATCCGGTCACTGTTAGGCGCCAAGAGGACGCCTTACAAGCGGACGCCTTACCAGCAGCTGCATATAATTTCTAAGTATTTAGGCGCGATGCGGTAGCTGCATAGTATTACTAAGTATATTTCTAAGTATTTAGGCGCCAAGCGGACGCCTTACCAGTAGCTGCATAATATTTCTAAGAATTTAGGCGCGAAGCTGTCGCCTTACAAGCAGCAGCATAATATTGTATATGTAAGCATTTTGTATAAATAAGGAGCCTGCTCGTCAGAGTAGTCAGTTGAATTTTAAACGTCAACTCGTTTTAATCATTCATGAAACACGTGCTTTTGAATAAATAATTTTATTATTTACTAATCGAAACCGTGGTTGAATTTTTAATCCTATAAAATATAATTGGAGCATTTCCAATTCTCCAAATATATAATTATATACCAATTCTGCATCAAAAGTTGAAAATACCATTCATAAAAATTATTTCGAGGAAATGACGTTTTAAGTTTTTTTTTGTACGAATTCATATTCAATCTGCCATATCTTCGCCAATAATTGTCTAAAGTCCGAAATTCCTTCAACATTATGAAGCCCTTTTTATATATATCAATTCTGCATCAAAAGTTGAAAATACCATTCATAAAAATTATTTCGAGGAAATGACGTTTTAAGTTTTTTTTTGTACGAATTCATATTCAATCTGCCATATCTTCGCCAATAATTGTCTAAAGTCCGAAATTCCTTCAACATTATGAAGCCCTTTTTATATATATCAATTCTGCATCAAAAGTTGAAAATACCATTCATAAAAATTATTTCGAGGAAATGACGTTTTAAGTTTTTTTTTGTACGAATTCAAATTCAATCTGCCATATCTTCGCCAATAATTGTCTAAAGTCCGAAATTCCTTCAACATTATGAAGCCCTTTTTATATATATCAATTCTGCATCAAAAGTTGAAAATACCATTCATAAAAATTATTTCGAGGAAATGACGTTTTAAGTTTTTTTTTGTACGAATTCAAATTCAATCTGCCATATCTTCGCCAATAATTGTCTAAAGTCCGAAATTCCTTCAACATTATGAAGCCCTTTTTATATATATCAATTCTGCATCAAAAGTTGAAAATACCATTCATAAAAATTATTTCGAGGAAATGACGTTTTAAGTTTTTTTTTGTACGAATTCAAATTCAATCTGCCATATCTTCGCCAATAATTGTCTAAGGTCCGAAATTCCTTCAACAATATGAAGCCCTTTTTGTATTGTGAGGAGCCATATAGCGATGGCAAATAAATATATAGGTTTATATATTTATGTGTGCTATATGCGCCCCTCACAGTAACTGCATATCAGACCGAAGTCCGGCTCTGATTGCAGTTTCGGCGAATTCGCTCTCTTTCGTCCTCTCCCTTTCGTACACAGGTTGTCAGCCATATGAGCGTGTCTGACACACATGTCCACCAGGACATGTCAGCTGCGCTCCCTCGTCCTGCAGGCTGCCGATTAGCGTCTTGGGGCTGCCCTTGTTCGGCTCCCGCTCGCCCCTCGGTGGTGGACGCCGGTGTCCTTTTCCCGACGGACAACATACCGACGTACGAACTCCGATACGTCCACATGTCCAACAATAATCCAGCGTAGAGTTCGTACACTCTACCGCTAGGTGTCCCTCCTGGCCACAGAATCTGCAGGCCATCGCTGTATTATTTATATGTGTTTGTATATTGTCGCGTCTCGTCCTCGGGGCTGGCCTGGGTCTCGCTGTCGGTTTCGGTTCTCTGTGTCCGTCCACTGTCCGCTATCCGCATAAGCCGTGGGCCGTCTTGCCTTGGCGCTGGCTCTATTTGGCGGTAGTGACGCATTTGTGGTGGCTCCATATGTCGTCGTGGTGGCTCCCTGAATCTCTGTAGAGGTTGTACTTGCCTTTGCTGCGGGGCGTTGTACCTCGGCTGTTCTTGACGTGTCTCTGTTGGGCGTTGTACCTCGGCTGTACTTGCCGTGCCTGTTGAGCGTTGTACCTCGGCTGCTCCGTGTGGCTCTGTTGTCTCAGCTTTTCTCTATCAGCCTCGAGCTCCTCAAACACGACGGCCAAATACATCAATTCCTCTAAATCGTTGAATTGGTCTGGCCTGGCGTATGCTCGCAGGTCTGGGAGGCTGTTGTTGTAAATTTTGTGCAGTTGTTTGGCCGCCGAATACTGCAGTGGCCGCATGAGCGTCTGCATGTCCACCATGTACGCTTTGAATGGCTCGTTCATAGCCTGACGTCTGTGGTTAACTTCATCCTTTAAGTTTTCGAAGTAGTCTCTCGGGAGAAAGTACCTTTGAAAACTCTGGATAAATGTTGCCCAACTCGTCCAGTGCTGGTTATTTGCAACATACCACTTCAGAGCCATTCCCTGAAGGAGTTCGGGCATGGCCCTGGGGACCAGATCCAGGTTGAGCCCATAGGTATCGGCTGACCACTCGACCTGCTCCAAGAATTCTAACGGCTCTGAAGTGCCGTCGAAGCGAAAATTCCATTCCCGGACTTGCTTCGCTACCCTCGGGTATTCCTGTGCCATAGTCGTCGCCGTGTGCTCGCGTATAGAGACTCTCTTTGATGGTTGTGGTGCCGATGTTTCCCATACTGTGTGGTTGGTGTCTCTCGCGCGTGCTGCTGCGCTGGTTGCCGGTATGCTCAAATGCGCGAAATCTATGTTCGTCGCTTCTCTTGCATCCGCACCTTGTACTGTGTCCCTCGCCGGTGACGCTCTGCCATGGATCGCCGCCAATTCCGCAAGCCGTGTGCTGTATGGCATTTTGGATTCGTGAGTATCCACCCACTCTCCAAACTGTCGACGCATAACATCCAGTGTGCCACTCAGCTCCACTTGGAATTCGTCTCCATACTTTAAAACGTCCTCTTTTTTGAGGTTGTACACCCACGCGCGAACCATAATTTAATTATTTATCAATATATATAATTGTGTGTCAATTATCGCAACCACCAAAGTTGGGCGCCAGTTGTAACGAACCGTTTGCTTTGCCGGGCTAACGCTCAGTCGAGCTGTGGGTTCGGCAACAAATTTATAATTTGATCGCGATGCGACAATTAACAACACGTTGTTTTTATATATATATGTATTAAATAATTAATGGTTTATTTGATTTGCATTAATTGAATGTACAGTTGCACTTGTTATTTGTAATTATATTTTGGGCAATTTACTGAAGCCTTGGTCTGGCTTCAAAAATGTTCCTGTTCGGAAGAGTCGGGTCCAGGCACCCCGTACACCAGTCTACGGCTTCGCACTGTTCGACAGGTTATCAGGACTCCTGTTACCCAACAGGATCGCACGTATACCGTCTACTACAGGCACGCACGCTCAACTTGGGCTAGGCGGGCTTCGCTCTGGGACCACGACTCAAACGTGGCAAGGATACACTTAATTCCCCAACCTCAAGGACCTCAATGTCCTGCACTTATATTTCGCGCTGGCCGTGTCGAGTCCTTCGACGCTCCTTGGTTGTGTAGTTCACTTGTTATTTTAATTCCCTGCCGCACTCGCGTAGGGTTTGTTCATAATTCCCGCTTATGAACTTTTCTCAGGCTGCTTCGACAGAGTTTCAGCTTCTCGTATCGGTTTTACTGACTCCTGACTCCGCACTGACTGCTCTGTGTGTTGCGGCGCTCCTTTTATAGGCCAGTTTGGGCCTTTTGTCGGGACTGTACCAGAAATCACACGATCGCCTCGGTGGCGTGATTTCTGGTAATTTTCCACTGCCATTTGCTGGCGCCAGCCTATGTCTGCCGTTAGTGTGAGTATGGATGGAGATATTGCACTCGCAATACTCCTCACACTATAACGGCACGTGTTTATTTTTTGCGCATCGTAATCATTTATTTTCGTTCCTTTTTGAATTGAAATATTTATTTATTGTGATCGCATAAATTTTGTGACATTGTGCTATACCGGTTTGATGTAATACACATTGTTGAACAATAATAATTGGTCTAAGAATTAAATATTGTGTTTAAAGTGCAACAACAAACAGCAGCCCAAATTCAAGCTCTTGTGCAGTATTTGTGTTCGCCTGCAATTTTGTTATTGTATTTTTACGCTCTTGCTTGTCTCTCCGTGATTTAAATCGCATCTTTCTCTCGCGCTCTCAATAACATTGTTGGTGGTAGCGGTTGTTTACTTCTCTCTAGTTTTCTATTCCGTTGTGTTTCTCATCTCATTTTTCGGTCGTCGCGCCCGCGCCGTTTTATTTTATTTTTTTGCTTAACATTGTTTTTGTACGTAAGTACACAACATCTTTTGTAATACTTTAACCCTTGTGTGTTCTTAGGGTTTATTTTGTGTTTGTTTATTCTGCAGTTCTTTTTAAATTTTATTAATTTAAATTATTTATCCCTGTAATTATGTCGAATGTCTGTTATATTAAAAATTGCCAGGTCCGTGCAAATACTAGGATGGGCTTTGTTTGTTGCTGGCTGTGTGATAATGTATCACACGAAAAATGTGCTGGCCTAAATGGCCGTATTATTGACCTGATTGAGTCCAAATCAGGTCTAAAGTGGACATGTGAAAAGTGTAGGGATGTGGAAAGGGACATGATGGGATTTATTAGGCAGACTAAAAATGGCTTTGGAGATCTTTTCGGTAGGTTTAAAAAACTTTTCGATGGGTTCTCGGCTATGGAAAATGATTTCAAAGGTTTGAAACTTTTGAATGAATCTCCGAAGCGTAAAAAGGCCAATTTTAGGCTGTCTATTGGCCCAAATGAACTTCCCGTCCCTTCACAATTGCCCACAAAGTCCGTACCTAATTTAGAATTGATTAATCTGTCTTCCCCATCTGTACAAATACCAGATAGAAGCGAAGATAACAACACTATGCCCATGGATGTTGTTGCTTCTATCCCCGAAATTGTGGTCGATTCAGTGAGTGTTGACACCGTTGATGCAATTCAACATTCAGGTGCTAACACATCACCTGAATCTAATGGTCGCTTAACCAAAGCAATAGCTCCACCGGATGCTGTTGTTAAGGTTCCTAACGTGACCCTGGTAGGTGTTCCGCTAAAAAAACAAATATTTGTTTCACGGCTTTCCCCTGACACCACATCTGAGGATGTCAAGGCTTTTATCCAAGCCAAATTTAAAGCTGTCGTTACTGTGGAAAAATTCCAATTCTCTTATATTCGGGAGATTTCTTCATTTAAAATAAATGTTCGGAAGAACACTTTAGCACCATCTGTGGTAAAAAATTCTGGCCGGACCATGTAATTGTAAAAGAATTTACAAAAAAGAACAATCGGTCCCCGATTGCAGTACTGCCTTCTACTGCCAGTGCAAGTAAACCTCTTGCTGTATCTGGTAGTTCAAAAAACTAACTCTCTCACTTGGCTATCAAAATGCAAGAGGTATCTGTAGTAAGCTTTCAAATCTTTACCTAAATAGTTTTTCCTTTCTTTTTAATGTCGTGGCCTTTACTGAAACATGGTTAAGGCCTGACACACTAGATTCCGAAATCCTTTCTAGTGGATTTCTCTATCTATAGAAATGATCGGACTCCCCGGCGTGGTGGGGGTGTACTTATTGCTATCAACGTAGATTTATCTTCGGAGATAGTAATGACAGATGTTTCTATGGATATAGAGTTTATTGCTGTTAAATTACATATTAATGGTATTGGTATTTTTATAACCTGTTCTTACATTCCTCCTTCTTCAGATAGTTCTTTGTATTCTTCCCATTTAGCTGCTATTCTTTCGGTGTATTCACAGCTTTCTGATCGTGATTTTCTGGTAGTACTTGGTGATTTTAATCTCACTGGAACTACATGGACGCCTTGTCCTGACTCTAGTGTTTTGTCAACCACGACTCAGAGTGAGTTTTTGGAGGGCTTATTTGGGATATCATTGTTGCAAATCAATGCTATCCCGAATTCGTTAAATAAGATGCTTGATCTGATTTTTGTCACGGATCCCTCCTTTTTTTCTGTCTCCCGTTCTGAACCCATATCCTATCCTGAAGATCCCTATCACCCAACGTTGGAGGTGTTGTTTGATTTGCCTACTACGGTACCAAGTCAGGATAACAAGCTTTCAGGGCGAGTTCGTCAATTTCGGAAAACCGACTTTGTTAAGTTAACTCGTCTCTTATCGCAGACTGACTGGTCCCGGCTTTATAATTGTGCTGACATGGATATTGCAATCGGGGTCTTTTATAATACGTTGGACGGTTTGTTTGACTTGTGTGTTCCTGTTCGTGAGCCATGTAGGTCTACCAAACCTTTGTGGTTTACGCGGGAGTTGATCAGGTTAAAGAATAATAAGTCAAGAATGTATAAGAAATTCAGGGAAACTGGCTCTTCCTTGGATTACTCTCGTTACTTGATTGCACGATCCAAGTTCTCGGCTATGAATAACAAATGTTATAAGGATTACCTAAGAAGCTGTAGTTTACAGTTTCAGCGGGATCCTAAACGTTTTTATGATTTTGTTAATGCTAAGAGAGGCTCAACAATACTTCCTTCTACCGTATTTTTTGAAAACAAGACTGCAGACTCAGATCTGGCCATTGCCGATTTATTTGCCGAATTTTTTCAAACTACATATAGTTCCCATAATCATCAATTGGTTTTGCCATATCCTTACCTGGTTAGTGGCTCTAATTGGCATTTTTGGTCCTTTGATAACGGAGAAATCTTTGCTTAATGAACTAAATGTCATTAAGCCGGTATTTTTACCGGGACCCGATGGTGTACCTGGCTGTGTGCTTAGGTACTGCGCTGATGGTCTTTTGAAGCCTTTGTTTAAACTTTTTGAATTATCTGTGGAGTTATGCTCTTTTCCAGACATTTGGAAAGAATCATTTATTATTCCTCTCCATAAAAAAGGAAACAAATCAAATGTTCAAAATTATAGAGGTATATCTAAGCTGTCCGCTGTTCCTAAGATTTTTGAGAAATTGGTAACTTCTCAACTACAACATCTTTGCAGATCCATAATTTCTCCCTGCCAGCACGGGTTTATGAAATATAGATCTACCACCACTAACCTATTAGAATTCACTTCTTTTGTTATTAAGGGATTTCAAACCAAGATGCAAACGGAGGTTGTTTACACTGACTTTAGTAAGGCATTTGATTCCGTTAATCATTCATTGCTTATTCACAAACTTAATCTTCTGGGATTCCCAAATAACTTAATTTGTTGGATCTCAAACTACTTAACGCGTAGGACACAGAAAGTTTACTTTAGAGGTTCTATCTCAAAGTCTGTTCGGGTTACTTCCGGAGTACCACAAGGAAGTCACCTTGGCCCTTTGTATTCACTTTATTCACTTAAATGATCTTCCGTCCGTTATAAGTCATTCTCGGGTACTAATGTATGCCGATGATGTAAAACTGTGTCTGTCGTCTACCGACTCGTTTGCTGGACAGAGGCTTCAGGCTGACTTAGATAGTTTTGAAGCCTGGTGTCGTGTAAATTTTTTAAATCTAAATTGTGAAAAATTCAAATTTATGTCTTTTTATAGGCGATTGCCCTATTTAAATACATATTTTCTTCATGGCAAGCCATTAAAACGCATTGAATGTGTTGATGATTTGGGAATACTTTTAGATCCCAAGCTTAAGTTCGACAAGCATGTTTCTTCCTCTGTTAATCGAGCCTTTGGGGTCCTGGGTTTCATTAAGCGCTGGTCAAAGGAATTTGACGATCCCTACATTACTAAAACTCTTTATATTTCACTTGTGCGTCCTATTCTGGAATATGGATCCTGTATATGGTCACCCAATTACAAGGTTCATCAGGATAGAATAGAATCCGTACAAAAACAATTTCTATTATTTGCCCTTAGGGGTTTTCATTGGAATACTAATATTAGCTTACCCTCTTACCATAGTAGACTTTTGTTAATAAATCTTCCTTCTCTTTCTGATCGTAGAACAATGCTTGGTGTTATTTTTTTACACAAGCTTATAAACGGTGAGATTGATTCTTCGGAGTTAATCAGCCAACTTAATTTTACAGTTCCGATCAGAAATACAAGGAATTTTCTGCCTCTTTTTCTTCAAACTTGTAGTTCCAATTTTGCTATTCATAACCCATTTAGAATTTTGTGTACTAATTATAATACGCTTTTTCCGTTAATATGTTGTACTTCCTCCATTTATTCTATTAAAACAGTTGTCTTGTCCTATCTTTCTTTCAATTCGCGAACTTCGTAACCGCGCGTTATGCGGCGCACCCCTCGGTCGGTTGGGTGGGAGGTGGGTTGCAGTTTTGCTTGGGTCCGTGCGTTAACAAGCCCGTGCTTGGTATCGTTGGGCCACTTGAATGTGCTGCTCGTTAGTACTTCTACGTCCAAATAAAAAAAATACTCCTCACACCATAACGGCACATGTCCTGGAGGACATGTGTGTCAGACATGCTCATATGGCTGACAACCTGTGTACGAAAGGGAGAGGACGAAAGAGAGCGAATTCGCCGCAACCGCAATCAGAGCCGGACTTCGGTCTGATGTACAGTTACTGTGAGGGGCGCATATAGCACACATAAATATATAAACCTATATATTTATTTGCCATCGCTATATGGCTCCTCACAATATAAAAAGGGCGTCATAATTGAAAATGTAGGGGGGTGTATTCTTCCTTCCTTCTTTCTTCCTCCAGTAAAAAAGGCACTTGTGGTGTTTTTGTTCACTTGATATATATATTTATTTCACTTAAATATTATCTACTTCTTGGTAGGTTTGCGGTTATATTACAAGTGAGTTTTATGCTAAGACGAGAAGTTGGTGGTTGCTAACAGCGGTGAGTGCGCTGAGAGCAAGTTGCATTGCAAAGAAAGAAAGGATGTGGATCGTAGGTTATGTTAAGCCAAAATGACACCAGCTGATAAAGCCTGGCTTAACATAACCCACATAAACATTCAGCCCCCTTTGCAATGCGCAGCATTGGAAATGAAAAGAAAGGGTATTGCCTTAGGATCGGCAATTGCCGGTCAGCATCCAGCCAAACTCCGTGTTCTGAGCGAGGGGAAGGCCGCCCTGACACGGAAGCATGCCCGGCAGGATGATGTGAGGATACACATTAGCTCCAAGGATTAGCGAGATAGTCGCTGGAGTGTGCCATCCCTCGCGGTGCAAACGCGTTCGGACACAATGCTGGTGACGGAGAGCCCAAGGGCCGTTGCCAGTGAAGCATTTAAACGACTCATCGGGCAACACGCGTCGATGAGCGCTCTAGTCTCAAACGATTTTGCACCGGTGTGGAGCAGCACAATAGCGGTTGGAAGGATTGTCACGCTTGTGTGCCGCATCAACGAGGCCAACGAAGTCGCAATGGGAGCCTTTGGAGATGTGGGCGGTGAGCGGCTGTCCATCGGCGTAGCAGATCCACTGGGTGAGGAGGAGCGAGGGGCTGCGAAGGGATGTCCTCTACGTGGCGCCGACGCCTTGGCAATTGATAGCAGAGTGTGGCGTTGTCCGTCGCACACCTGACACGACGCACCACTGCGGCAGGAATCTTTGGAGTGATTGTGGGCCAGGCAGTTCGGGCAGTAGTCACATGAC
>JAWNMF010000377.1:0-17205 GCA_035044305.1 Drosophila nigritarsus | reverse complement strand
GGACACCAACAACAACACACAGTAAATGAGCAAAACCCGTGGAGACTACCATTAAACAGACACACAAAGCCACAACACAATCAACAAGCCGCAACAAACCAACCAATAAACCAAAACAAAGACAAAACCACGACTAAAATCACAAACACTATACCAACGCAAATATTTAAACACAGACTAAATACCAAACCTAATAACCAACACCAACCACAACAACATTACCAGCAGCACCAGCACTGGACTGCCAATCCACAAAGCAAAAAATGGCACAACAAAAACCAAATCACACAAAACCGCTGTCAATATCCACAAGCACAACAACAACCCCAACAGCACCAACAACCAGTACAAACAAATCACCAAGAACAAAACGATGAGCCACAACAACAAACGCCAATAATGCAAATAAACAACAATAAAATACACTGGCTGCACTGGAACAGAACGCGAGTACCATGCCGAACTTATCCAGAAAGATTGATCAAATGATCAGTTTGCTACTCGCGCTAGCCACAAATGGCATCAGCAACAACACCATCAACCAAGCCGTTGCAACCAGTAACAATAATAATAATAATAAAAACGCCAATGAAATAGTAATAAATGAATGATAACAATTACAACTATAATAACCAACAAATACCCCCAATCACCAGCCACAACAACAACAATACTCAAACATGCAATACAAATCCGCCAAATCCCAACTGCACCAGCAAACGCAACAAATACAAAAGCACAATTAAAATTGCGTACTGGAATGCAGCCGGGATAAGAACCAAAATAAATGAATTAGAAACATTTATCAATCACCACAGACTAGACATCATGATGATAATCGAAACAAGAATAGATAGAGACCCAGCCGCACTAACAAAAATACAAGGATACGATGCCCACACAATACAACGCCCATCACCAAACCAACGAAAAGGGGAGAAGCTATACTTATTCGCAAAGGCATACAATATATAGCACTCGCACCAATCAAGCTGGAAGCAATCAAAATGGCACCAATATCATAGCCCCAGTTTACTGCCCACCCCAACATAAATGGGACGCACACAAATTTGCTAAATTTCTGAGCTATGCGAACCTACTGAAAAGAAACGCTAACTCAGGAATCCTTCTATGTGGAGACTGGAATGCAAAGCACACATGGTGGGGCACCGTAAAGACTTGCCGCCGCAGAAGGGCCCTAATGACCAACATATACAAAAGTAATAGATACAACATACTAGCAACAGGAGGAGCCACTCACTACCCTTATGCACAGGGTAAACGGCCATCAGCAATTGACTTTGCAATATATGGAGGTATCCCAACCGAAAGACTACAAACGCACAGCTCAACTGATCTTGACAGTGATCACTTACCCATACACATAACTATGGGTATAAATCAGCCACTGACCATGCTTGCCAAACCACAAAGCCTACTACCACGGTACGCTAACATAGACAAATTCCAAAATCTCCTAAATGACAACATAAACCTACACATAGAAATAAACTCAGGAAAGGACACCGAGGATGCTATTGATATATTATGTAAAAATATACAGAATGCAGCCCTCGAAGCAGTCCCAAAGCCACACCGAAACCAAACCTCACACAGACGAAACAATTGCAATAATAACCAAGAAGAACAAATACAGAACATCCACCCACCTACAAACAACAACAATAATCCCAGCAATCACAACCCCCACAATAAACCAAGAATCAGTCGGGAGACACTGGCCCAGCTCACCTACAAGAGGCAATGCAAAAAGGACAGCATACGTCAAGGCACAGCCCAAGCGCGCAGCAAATACAGGCAGGCACAAAATCTGCTACGAAGAATTCTGAAGGCAGATAAAATTAACATGATAAATAGGCAAGTACAAAACATTGATTCAACCGACAGATACAAAATGCAAAAACTTTGGAAAATTACAAGTGTTTATGTGGGTTATGTTAAGCCAGGCTTTATCAGCTGGTGTCATTTTGGCTTAACATAACCTACGATCCACATTCTCTCTCTTT
Organism: Drosophila nigritarsus; assembly: GCA_035044305.1. Classification (NCBI taxonomy): domain Eukaryota; kingdom Metazoa; phylum Arthropoda; class Insecta; order Diptera; family Drosophilidae; genus Drosophila; species Drosophila nigritarsus. The sequence goes on along the minus strand of JAWNMF010000377.1, from coordinate 15,178 downwards.
GCAATGCAACTTGCTCTCAGTGCACTCAGCGCTGTTAGCAAGTTGCATTGCAAAGAGAGAGAATGTGGATCGTAGGTTATGCTAAGCCAAAATGACACCAGCTAATAAAGCCTGGCTTAACATAACCCACATAAACACTTGTAATTTTCCAGAGTTTTTGCATTTTGTATCTGTCTGCTGGGTCAATGCATTGAACTTGTTTATTTATCATGTTGAGTTTGTCTGCCTTTAGCATTTTTCGCAGCTGGTTTTGTGCCTGCCTGTATTTACTGCGTGCGTGGGATGTGCCTATATGAATGCTGTCTTTTTTGCATTGCCTCTTGTATTTGAGCTGGGCCAGAGGGTTCCGACTGATTCTTGGTTTATTGTGGGGGTTGTGGTTGCTGGGATTATTGTTGTTGTTTGTAGGTGGGTGGAGGTTATGTAGTTGTTCTTCTCGGTAACTATTGCTATTGTTTTGTCTATGTGAGGTTTGGTTGCGGTGTGGCTTTGGGGCTGCTTTGAGGGCTGCATTCTATATATTTTTAAATAATATATCAACAGCATCTTCCCTGAATTTATCTCCATGTTTAGGTTTATGTTGTCATTTAAGTATTTTTGAAATTTTTCCATTTTAGCGTGCCTTGGTAGTAGGCTTTGTGGTTTGGCAGGCATGGTCAGTGTCTGATTTATACCCATAATTATGTGGATGGGTAAATGATCACTGTCAAGATCAGTTGTGCTGTGAGTTTGTAATCTTTCAGTTGGGATGCCTCCATAAATTTCAAAGTCAATTGCAGAAGATCGTTTACCCTTTGCGTAAGGGTAGTGAGTGGCTCCTCCTGTTGCTAGTATGTTGTATCTATTACTTTTGTTTATGTTGGCCATTAGGGCCCTTCTGCGGCGGCAAGTCTTTACGGTGCCCCACCATGTGTGCTTTGCATTCCAGTCTCCACATAGAAGGATTCCTGAGTTAGCGTTTCTTTTCAGTAGGTTCGCATAGCTCAGGAATTTAGCAAATTTGTGTGCGTCCCATTTATGTTGGGTGGGGCAGTAAACTGGGGCTATGATATTGGTGCCATTTTGATTGCTTCCAGCTTGATTGGTGCGAGTGCTATATATTGTATGCCTTTGCGAATAAGTATAGCTTCTCCCCCTTTTCGTTGGTTTGGTGATGGGCGTTGTATTGTGTGGGCATCATATCCTTGTATTTTTGTTAGTGCGGCTGGGTCTCTATCTATTCTTGTTTCGATTATCATCATGATGTCTAGTCTGTGGTGATTGATAAATGTTTGTAATTCATTTATTTTGGTTCTTATCCCGGCTGCATTCCAGTACGTAATTTGAATTGTGCTTTTGTATTTGTTGCGTTTGCTGGTGCAGTTGGGATTTGGCGGATTTGTATTGCATGTTTGAGTATTGTTGTTGTTGTGGCTGGTGATTGGGGGTATTTGTTGGTTATTATAGTTGTAATTGTTATCATTCATTTATTACTATTTCATTGGCGTTTTTATTATTATTATTATTGTTACTGGTTGCAACGGCTTGGTTGATGGTGTTGTTGCTGATGCCATTTGTGGCTAGCGCGAGTAGCAAACTGATCATTTGATCAATCTTTCTGGATAAGTTCGGCATGGTACTCGCGTTCTGTTCCAGTGCAGCCAGTGTATTTTATTGTTGTTTATTTGCATTATTGGCGTTTGTTGTTGTGGCTCATCGTTTTGTTCTTGGTGATTTGTTTGTACTGGTTGTTGGTGCTGTTGGGGTTGTTGTTGTGCTTGTGGATATTGACAGCGGTTTTGTGTGATTTGGTTTTTGTTGTGCCATTTTTTGCTTTGTGGATTGGCAGTCCAGCGCTGGTGCTGCTGGTAATGTTGTTGTGGTTGGTGTTGGTTATTAGGTTTGGTATTTAGTCTGTGTTTAAATATTTGCGTTGGTATAGTGTTTGTGATTTTAGTCGTGGTTTTGTCTTTGTTTTGGTTTATTGGTTGGTTTGTTGCGGCTTGTTGATTGTGTTGTGGCTATGTGCGTTTGTTTAATGGTAGTCTCCACGAGTTTTGCTCATTTACTGTGTGTTGTTGTTGGTGTCCGTGGGGTGTTGACTCTATTGTAGGTGGGTTTGGTCTGGATATTAATGGCTCTTGCGGTAGGTATTGGTGTTGATTATTTCTTATTTGTGCTGGCAGTTTATTGTTATAGTTATTATTGTAAGATAATTTGGCTCGTCCTATTTTAAATGTTGGGCAACCTTTGTAACTGGCTATATGTGCTCCATGGCAATTCGCACACTTGGGCGGGGTGCTTCTGTCTTTTGTCCATGTTGTTGTTGGATGTTATTTGGCGCATTTAAGGCAGACAAAAGGCCGACGGCAATAATTTTTGCTGTGTCCGTATGCCTGGCATCTATGGCATTGAACAGGGTCGATTCGTTTTAGTTGTTTCGTCACTGTAATGTTATACTGGTTCCCAAGTTGCGTCGTTTTTAGCACCATATGATTGCTAATCTCATTGGGTGCCAATTCAACCTCAAATTGATTGATAGGTCTCCTGGTGTACCTGTGTTTTGATACGGATATGAATCGGACGGCGTGCCCCAGTTTGGTGAGCTCATCTCGTATCCATTCCTGTGGCATGGAGTGGTGTAGGTGGCTTATAGTTATCCTATACCCTCGTTCGTTTTTTTGGCTGGTGTGTGTGCATTTGTATTTTATTCTATCCAAGCAGTTCTAATGTTGATCTGTAGGCTTCAATGTTATGGCATTGTAGCCTGATGTTGTCACACTGGTGTGAACATTTGGTTGAAAAAGCGTATTTTCCAATTGTAGTATTTAGTTTGTCTAGGATATGTTGGATGTTGCTTACTTGCGGTAAGAATAGTGGTGGTACTTTAAAAATGTGTATTGGCTGGTGTTGTTGCTGCTGGGTGGTTTGTTTATTGCTATTTTTGTTGGGGGGATTATTATTTGTATTGATTGTCGAATTAATTGCTGGGCTGAAAGATTCAGTAATATCTATTTCCATGACGTTGGACGTGTTACTATCGTCCTCGCTGCTTACGTTATATCGTCTGTTTTTTTGTCATCTTGGCCTCTGGGGGTGGGAGTTTGTCTGTCTTTTTCCGTTTATGGCTGTTGATAGTTGTGGTTGTTGTGGCATTTTTTGGTGACGTTGTGTTATTTGTTATGATGTCTTTAGTTATTGTTGTGGCGCTGCTTGTTGCTGCATTTGTTGCTGCTTCCATCGTTTCAGTAGCTTGGTCAATTGGTGTATTTGTTGTCAATTTGGATTGATCATTGTCAAAGAAGTAGCCGCTATTGAATGTTATATTGTTTGTGTCGTCATTGCATGTGTCCTCTCCATTGTAAGCGGTCTCAGAATTAAGTATTTTCTTGCTTCCCTCGTCTTTCAAAAAATGTATATAAAATGATTCTGGTAGCACCATGTCCTTATAGAATTTCTCTATTAACTTTTCCGGTGCATATCTGTTTGTTTTTGTAGTGACCTCATTATTGGTGTTGGTGCTATTGCTGTTGTACATTTTTGTATTTGCTATTGTATATGCTGTTGTATTGGTTGTTGTATTGGCTGGTGCTTTAGCTATGCTGGCTTCCACTGCTTGCTCTGGCATAGCAGTAGCTGTTGCACTGCTTGCATGCTTTGCTTGTCTTTGCTGTTGGCCCCTCTCTTTGGCTTGTGCTGAAGCTTGTGCTGTTGTATTGGCTGTTGCTTTTGCTTTTGCATTTGCTGCTGTTGCATTTGTGTGTGTGATGGTGCTCGCACGCATTTTGCGCATTTTGCCTCTCACTTAGCGGCATCTTCTTGTGTGTAAGCTGGCGCCAAAAATCGGCGTCGGCGTCGGCGTCTGTTTTTTGGCGGGCTAATTTCTGCGCGCCTGGTGCGCAAGAGTTTGGATTGGTAGTAAATGGATATATTTTTGGATTTTTGGGTGATGGTGGCTGCTGTGGCGTCGTGCAGGTCGCAGTCTGCCGTTCCCGTCCTCCTCTTTATTGATTTCCAGATTTAGGTATTACAAATTTACTGTCTTACAAATTAGGGGCTTTCAAGGTGGCTGCTGTGGCGTCGTGCAAGTCGCAGTCTGCCGGTCGCGCCCGCCTCTTTATTGATTTCCAGATTTAGGTATTACAAATTTACTGTCTTACAAATTAGAGGCTTTGATGGTGGCTGCTGTGGCGTCGTGCAGGTCGCAGTCTGCCGGTCGCGCCCGCCTCTTTATTGATTTACAGATTTAGGGATTACAAATTTACTGACTTACAAATTAGAGGCTTTGAAGGTGGCTGCTGTGGCGTCGTGCAGGTCGCAGTCTTCCGGTCGCGCCCGTCTCTTTATTTGAAATAGTTGTGGACTGGATTACAGATTTATGGAATTACTGACTTACGTTTAGAGGCTGGGCCGAGTGTGTTTCGCAACACCCACGGACACGGTGCGTCCTCGTTCCTCTGGAGTACCAGTTGTAGCGTCACACGCCCGCGACTCGGACTCGGATCAGCCGCCGACACACAGTGTCACGACTCTGGCTCAAGGAGAAGATTCTTCTTCGAGAGCATGAGAGACGAGAGACGGCGGTCGGCAAGCACGACCAAAGCCGAGCCACGCAATTGGCGGACAGTTTAAAACACGGAGCATCTGATCAAATTGTGCATTTTCAAATTGTATTGGGTCGAACACGATAAGTAATCGCAAGTGGACCTCGTTTTTAATTTGTAGGCGATGCAATTAATTTATTTGCGCAAGAGCGCGGATTGGCTAATTAAAAGTGGTAATTGCATCGCCTGAGGATACACGAGCAGATTTTTATCGCGTCGTAATTTTTTGTTTTGTTTTTGCTTGTGTTTGTGCGTGTGAAACGAATTTGCATTGGCCAAAGTGGCCAAATAAATACATTGAATGCTTAGTGTAATAAAAAGATTTGCAAACTGCTGCCGAGTGAGATTAATTATTGTTTTTAAAATTGAGTACAACAGTTAATTGCGACAGAAATTTGCAACTCTTTCAGAGTTTACATATAAACTAAAGGTGTATATGTATTTGAAGCCTTTCTTGTTGAGGGTTTTTGTTCAATTTACAGCTTGTCTGCTTGTTGGCTGCTGGTGAGGGCACCGCCGGTGCTGATATTGAGATGGTGATGCCCTGCTGCTGCGATGTCGCTGCCGCTGCTGGTGCCGCTGCTGTTGTCTCTGCTAAATGCCGCGCTGTTGTCGCTGCTGATGCACCTGCCGCTGAGCTGGATGTGGTTTATTGTTGTTGCTGCTACTGTCGCTGCCACCGGCGTCATCGCTGCCCAGGTCCTACCTGCTTGGCCGTTCTTTTATGGTTGAAGTTAGGGGCGAACGATCAAACATCCGTCGCATCGGAGCGGGTGTACCGCAAGGTAGTGTCCTCGGACCTGCCTTGTACACATTTTACACCGCGGACTTGCCGATTCCGGTAGCCAGAAACACGATGCTTGCCACATACGCAGATGACACTGTGTTTCTTGCTAACTCCTCCACTACTTGGAGAGCAGCAGCGGTTACGCAAAGATTCTTGGATGACTTTAGTACCTGGGCCAACCGGTGGAACATCTGTGTCAATGAGAAAAATTCTGAGCACTGTACGTTTCCGCTCAGGAGTGGTAACTGTCCAACCGTCCGACTCAACAACACGATCATACCTCAGGGGAACCATGTTCGCTACCTGGGTATGTATCTGGACAGGAAACTTACCTGGTGCAAACACATACAGATCACCGCAGCAGCGTGTAGATCCAAGAGGGCGAAACTCAAATGGCTGCTGAAGTCATCCAGCAAACTCAGCTTGAGCAACAAGCTGCTGGTGTACAGGAGCATCATAGTGTCCACATGGACATATGGGATTCCATTTTGGGGCACAGCGGCAAAATCTTGGGTTAACCACATTCAAGTTCTGCAGAAAAAGGTCCTAAGAGCCATCTCTGGTGCTCCACCCTATGTGAGCAATTTTACGCTGCACAACGACTTACCACAGTAATTAGTCAAATAAACCGCCATGCAAGTCGTTACAATGACTGGTTACATAACTGTGTTAACCCATTGGCCTGCTCACTAGGGTCGAATACAACCCGTCGACGCTTAAAGCACACCAGCGATCTCTGGACAGTTGGGCGTTAATAGTATCGTTATGGTGAAACAAATGTTATATTTAATGTTATATTTGATGTTATGTAATATTGCAATATGTTAATTCCAATTAATTGTTTATGTTATTAATTTAAATTCCCTGTTATTATGTTTACAATCTTCAAAACAATATTTTACAACCTTTCAATAGGTTGATCAATATTAAATAAAATTGCTACATTAAAAAAAAAAAAAAGTAAATTATTAAGAAACTAATTGTAAGCTAATCAGGCACCTAAAACAGCAGCTGCAAACGCGACCAGCAGCCAATACAAATCAACTTACACAGTCCATCGGCGATCACCCTAAAGATCTCTACTTGACCAGATGATGATGTGGAATATTCCAATGGCGTCCAATCTTACACCAACATGAAAAGAAATAAAAATAATATTTATTAGTCGCAAATAGGCAAACTTAAAATGTAAACAAACTCTTCTTACAGCTCTGGCGGTGCCAGATTGTTGGAATGTAAACAAAATACAAAAATGAATTTGTAAAATTTTTAGTATTTAGAAGGCGGCCACTTGACAAAGCCTATAGTATTAAATACAATAAGCCATTTTGCCGATAAGGTAATATCATGAATTCAAATAAAGTGGCCATCAGAGATAGATGTGCTAGAGTTTGCTATTAAAAAAGTCGGCTGAATTTACTCAGTCGTCAGTCTCTCCGAATATTCACACATCTCAAAAAATGTTGCTCAATGGTGATCTTGCTGCGATTCCATCTTGGATGTAGGAGCAGCCAAGCTACCTTATGAATTTTCCATTTTGGTCTGGATTTCCCTCCATGGGCTGGTGTTTTAGATACAGCTTTTTGTTTTGGCATCTTTTGGAACAATTGGCCCTCCATGGTCTTCTCTCTGTGGTGCCACTTGAGCTGCAGGAGCAGTCTATACATTTGGACTGGATGGTCTTCCATGGTCTTTTCATTCACGAAGTCTTTCGAGCTGCTGGCTGAATTTACTCAGTCGCCAATCTCTCCCAATGTTCCCTCGTGAACACATCTCAACCACTCCTCACTGGATACGCGCCGAGCTAGCCAAACTTGGCCATACGGTGCGTTACTTGGCGTGTGCCAAACACAGGTTCACTGGCAGGACAATCAACGCTTTTGAAATTGAATTGGCTCGAAATGAGCTAACAACCAATAAAATTCTTGAAGTAAACACGTTGGGAAAACAACAAAATTTAATATTTGAAAAATTGTCGAGACGCACTGAGCCGGTGCAGTGCCACCGGTGCCAGGCGTTTGGACATTCAAAAAATTATTGTTCATTGCCATATAATTGTCTGAAATGTGCCGAAGCACACCCAACAACTGACTGTACAAAAGATCGGAGCACTCCAGCCAGATGTGCCAACTGTAGTGGACAGCACATCTCGAGCTATAGGGGCTGCCCAATATACAAGAGTGAAAAGGCGAAACTAATTGCTAACCAGCGATTAGCAGACGCCATTAAAGAACAGCCAACAACAACGACAACAACAACTAATTCGCCACCACTAACAGCACAGACAACAACAATTCAACATACAAATTCAAAACCGTTTAAGACAAAGGTCGTAAGTAATGACGATAAAAAGTCTGCTATGCGTCACCTTGTGAGGAGCCATATAGCGACGGCAAATAAATATATAGTTTTATATATTTATGTGTGCTATATGCGCCCCTCACAGTAACTGCATATAGGACCGAAGTCCGGCTCTGATTGCAGTTGCGGCGAATTCGCTCTCTTTCGTCCTCTCCCTTTCGTACGCAGGTTGTCAGCCATATGAGCGTGTCTGACACACATGTCCACCAGGACATGTGCCGTTATAGTGTGAGGAGTATTGCGAGTGCAATATCTCCATCCATACTCACACTAACGGCAGACATAGGCTGGCGCCAGCAAATGGCAGTGGAAAATTACCAGAAATCACGCCACCGAGGCGATCGTGTGATTTCTGGTACAGTCCCGACAAAAGGCCGCGGGCTGGCCTATAAAAGGAGCGCCGCAACACACAGAGTGAGTCAGTGAGTCAGTAAAACCGATACGAGAAGCCGAAACTCTGTCGAAGCAGCCTGAGAAAAGTTCATAAGCGGGAATTATGAACAAAACCCTACTCGAGTGCGGCAGGGAATTAAAATAACAAGTGAACTACTCAACCAAGGAGCGTCGAAGGACTCGACACGGCCAGCGCGAAATATAAGTGCAGGACATTGAGGTCCTTGAGGTTGGGGAATTAAGTGTATCCTTGCCACGTTTGAGTCGTGGTCCCAGAGCGAAGCCCGCCTAGCCCAAGTTGAGCGTGCGTGCCTGTAGTAGACGGTATACGTGCGATCCTGTTGGGTAACAGGAGTGCCGTATGATAACCTGTCGAACAGTGCGAAGCCGTAGACTGGGGTACGGGGTGCCTGGACCCGACTCTTCCGAACAGGAACATTTTTGAAGCCAGACCAAGGCTTCAGTGAATTGCCCAAAATATAATTACAAATAACAAGTGCAACTGTACATTCAATCAATGCAAATCAAATAAACCATTAATTATTTAATACATTATATATAAAAACAACGTGTTGTTAATTGTCGCATCGCGATCAAATTATAAATTTGTTGCCGAACCCACAGCTCGACTGAGCGTTAGCCCGGCAAAGCAAACGGTTCGTTACAACTGGCGCCCAACTTTGGTGGTTGCGATAATTGACACACAATTATATATATTGATAAATAATTAAATTATGGTTCGCGCGTGGGTGTACAACCTCAAAAAAGAGGACGTTTTAAAGTATGGAGACGAATTCCAAGTGGAGCTGAGTGGCACACTGGATGTTATGCGTCGACAGTTTGGAGAGTGGGTGGATACTCACGAATCCAAAATGCCATACAGCACACGGCTTGCGGAATTGGCGGCGATCCATGGCAGAGCGTCACCGGCGAGGGACACAGTACAAGGTGCGGATGCAAGAGAAGCGACGAACATAGATTTCGCGCATTTGAGCATACCGGCAACCAGCGCAGCAGCACGCGCGAGAGACACCAACCACACAGTATGGGAAACATCGGCACCACAACCATCAAAGAGAGTCTCTATACGCGAACACACGGCGACGACTATGGCACAGGAATACCCGAGGGTAGCGAAGCAAGTCCGGGAATGGAATTTTCGCTTCGACGGCACTTCAGAGCCGTTAGAATTCTTGGAGCAGGTCGAGTGGTCAGCCGATACCTATGGGCTCAACCTGGATCTGGTCCCCAGGGCCATGCCCGAACTCCTTCAGGGAATGGCTCTGAAGTGGTATGTTGCAAATAACCAGCACTGGACGAGTTGGGCAACATTTATCCAGAGTTTTCAAAGGTTTTTTCTCCCGAGAGACTACTTCGAAAACTTAAAGGAGCAAGTCAACCACAGACGTCAAACTATGAACGAGCCATTCAAAGCGTACATGGTGGACATGCAGACGCTCATGCGGCCACTGCAATATTCGGCAGCCAAACAACTGCTCAAAATTTACAACAACAGCCTCCCAGACCTGCGAGCATACGCCAGGCCAGACCAATTCAGCGATTTAGAGGAATTGATGTATTTAGCTGTCGTGTTTGAGGAGCTCGAGGCTGATAGAGAAAAGCTGAGACAACAGAGCCACACGGAGCAGCCGAGTTACAACACTCCACAGGAAAGGCAAGTACAGCCGAGGTACAACGCTCAACAGGAACGGCAAGTACAGCCGAGGTACAACGCCAAGCAGCAAAGGCAAGTACAGCCTCTACAGAGACGCAGGGAGCCACCACGACGACATAGGGAGTCACCACAGATGCGTCACTACCGCCAAATAGAGCCAGCGCCAAGGCAAGACGGCCCACGGCTTATGCGGATAGCGGACAGTGGACGGACACAGAGAACCGAAACCGACACGAGACCCAGGCCAGCCCCGAGGACGAGACGCGACAATATACAAACACATATAAATAATACAGCGATGGCCTGCAGATTTTGCGGCCAGGAGGGACACCGCGCGATAGAGTGCACAAATCCTATGCTGGATTATTGTTGGACATGTGGACGTATCGGAGTTCGTACGTCGGTATGTTGTCCGTCGGGAAAAGGACACCGGCGTCCACCACCGAGGGGCGAGCGGGAGCCGAACAAGGGCAGCCCCAAGACGCTAATCGGCAGCCTGCAGGACGAGGGAGCGCAGCTGACAGCGGTCGTAGAGATCGGCAACTGCCAGTACAAGGCTACGATCGATACAGGGGCCACCAGTAGCTTCATTAGCGAGAAGCTAGCTCGTGGACTGTTCGACGTAGGCCGACGACGCGCAACCGAACTGCGAGTCCGCATGGCAGATGGGCGAAACAGCGGAGTCCGAGAACAAGTCGAGGTGAATATCAGACTCGGAAGGAGTAGTATGGACATTGCTCTCCTACTGATACTCCCAGGAGTCATCGATGGCTTAGTTCTTGGATGGGATTTTCTGTCGGGCATGGGAACGGTTTTGGAGTGCGCAGGCCTGACGATAAATATACCGGGAAAAAGACTTCGAGAGCATCAGGAGGAAAGACTGTACATAGCAAAGACAGTCAAACCAGCAGTAAGTGTTGCAGATGCCCAATCTCGACAGCCCCGGAAGGAGACACGCCGGAGAGTCTCAACGGTGGAAGACGCGATGGACCAAGCAAATAAAGACTGCCACTGGATCCAAAAGATGCGAACCACCATAAACAAAAATCCCAGAAAGTTTCCAGACTACATGGAGGAATCCGGAAACTTGTACAGGCACATCCCTCACAAAGCCGGAACAGAGGAGATGAAAGCCTGGAAATTGTGTGTGCCAACCGGCAAGAGGACACAAGTCCTAAGGGAGAACCACAACACCGCCGCCGCAGGACATACGGGGAGCCGAAAAACAATAGCCCGGGTAGCGGCGCGCTACTATTGGCCAGGCTTATATAGAGACGTAAGAGCATATGTCCAGCAATATAAGTCAAGTCAATTGGCCGCGGTCGAGGCCTCTCAGGACCAGGCAAGGCACTACAACCTTCGTCGCAGGCAATGGAACCCCAAAATTGGAGACAGGGTGTGGGTGAAAGTACACCACCTGTCAAATGCAGCGGAGGGATTCGCAGCCAAACTGGCACCAAGATACGGCGGCCCGTACCAGATCGTGGATTTCACATCGCCGGTCATCTGCAAATTAAAGAACATGGCGGATAAGCGGATAAGGACGGCCCATGTGAGCGACTTGAAGCCGCATAGCAAGGAGGCGGGTGAGTCCCTAAATCCCCGAAATTAAAAGGGGGGGGGAAGATAAGTGTGACTCCAAAACAGAAATTGGACTCACACTTATACACCTAAAAATAACAACAAAATAAATATATAATATATATATAATAAAACAAACGCCCAAAAGGGAAGGGTAAGAATAAAAAAGAAAAAGAAAGGGTGTACAAAGGTCGTATACACCTATATATATAATAAAAATAAAATAAAATATACGGAGAAATTATATTAGAACGCCCGAAAGGAAAGGGTAAGAATAAAACAAAAAGGAAGGGTATACAAAGGTCGTATACACCTACATATAAAAATAATAACAATAAATAAACTATATATATATATATATATACACATAAATAAAATTAAACACCAAGTATAACAAAAATAAATAATAAATATTAATTGGAGCCCTAAGGCGGGTCCAAAATAGGTGAACCGCCCTGAACGCGGCGAATAGCCAACAAGCCACAGTTATCGCGGAGAGTGAACGACAGCTAGCGCAGAGGGAGAGAATGGCCATGACCTGCCCTAGAGTTCACTAGAATGAAGTGCAACGGCCGTCGAAAGCGTTAAGCTTACCGCTGACACCAGAACGGCAACAACGCTTGCACTATGGAGAGAACAAGTGCAACGACCGCCGAGAGCGTATTACCCGCTCGCGCAGATCAGAGCGCGAGCGCAGCGACCGTCGAAAACGTTTCGCTCGTCGCTTTGGCGGAAATCTGCAACAACAATGCTCACACGCCAGAGAGCGCAAGCGCAGCGACTGTCGAAAAACGTTTCGCTCGTCGCTTTGACGAATCAAACAACAACAACGGTTGCACTATAAAGAGCGTAAACAACGAAAACGCTTCGCTCGTCGCTTTGGCGGAATTCTGCAACAACAATGCTCACACGCCAGAGAGCGCAAGCGCAGCGACCGTCGAAAAACGTTTCGCTCGTCGCTTTGACGAATCAAACAACAACAACGGTTGCACTATAAAGAGCGTAAGCAACGAAAACGTTTCGTTCGTCGCTTTCGACGAATCAAACAACAACAATGGTTGCTCTATGGGGAGCGCGAGTGCAACGACCAACGAAAAAGAAACGTCTGGCTCGTCGCTTAGCAACAGCAGATTTACACACCAGTGTGGAGACGTGCGCAAAAGGCAAAAGATGAAAACCAACAACAATGGCACTAGTGCGGATGCGCGAGTGACAAAACCATGCACCGTTGGTTAGTCACCAGCACTAGTGCGGGTGCACGTGTGCCAGGACACCGTTGGTTGGCCACGCATACTGGTGAAGAGAGGCACCAAATAGAACAACCCGAGAGAGAGGGTAATAATGAGGTAATAATTAGGCTTCAAGCAAGCGCGCAGATTCTATACAAGTCAGTACGATCGCTGCGTCAAGGCGACCGGGTAGTTTGTATAGTGCGCGTGATACGCGTAAGGCGTACGTGTACGTGTGCGTGCGTGTGGATACGTGTGTGTACACAAAATGAATTGGAATCTGTCCTCGAGTCTGATGCTGGACAAGTGGAAGACACTGGTTGGGTGAGTGTGCCTGGCCATTGCCAGCTATTTTGGCTATCGGGGCTATTTGGAGACACGCGATCCGCATGGTGTCAATGTGGTATACATCTGGGGCCAAGTGCCGCCGGCATGCGGCACTGGCGCGAAGCGAAACAGCGACAACTAAGGACGCGGAAGCCGATGTCGACGACCGGGAACATGGCGAGTCATCGGGTGATGACGACGACACCATGCCCTCCCGGTCTCGGGCCGACGAGGCCCTCAACTATTTCTAAATCCATCCTCCTCAACAGGAACGTCACCGTTGGAACAGTGGAAGTCTTCCACTGCCGAAGAAAGGGGGGAGTGTGAGGAGCCATATAGCGACGGCAAATAAATATATAGTTTTATATATTTATGTGTGCTATATGCGCCCCTCACAGTAACTGCATATCAGACCGAAGTCCGGCTCTGATTGCAGTTGCGGCGAATTCGCTCTCTTTCGTCCTCTCCCTTCGTACGCAGGTTGTCAGCCATATGAGCGTGTCTGACACACATGTCCACCAGGACATGTGCCGTTATAGTGTGAGGAGTATTGCGAGTGCAATATCTCCATCCATACTCACACTAACGGCAGACATAGGCTGGCGCCAGCAAATGGCAGTGGAAAATTACCAGAAATCACGCCACCGAGGCGATCGTGTGATTTCTGGTACATCCGTCGACAAAAGGCCCAAACTGGCCTATAAAAGGAGCGCCGCAACACACAGAGTGAGTCAGTGAGTCAGTAAAACCGATACGAGAAGCCGAAACTCTGTCGAAGCAGCCTGAGAAAAGTTCATAAGCGGGAATTATGAACAAAACCCTACGCGAGTGCGGCAGGGAATTAAAATAACAAGTGAACTACTCAACCAAGGAGCGTCGAAGGACTCGACACGGCCAGCGCGAAATATAAGTGCAGGACATTGAGGTCCTTGAGGTTGGGGAATTAAGTGTATCCTTGCCACGTTTGAGTCGTGGTCCCAGAGCGAAGCCCGCCTAGCCCAAGTTGAGCGTGCGTGCCTGTAGTAGACGGTATACGTGCGATCCTGTTGGGTAACAGGAGTGCCGTATGATAACCTGTCGAACAGTGCGAAGCCGTAGACTGGGGTACGGGGTGCCTGGACCCGACTCTTCCGAACAGGAACATTTTTGAAGCCAGACCAAGGCTTCAGTGAATTGCCCAAAATATAATTACAAATAACAAGTGCAACTGTACATTCAATCAATGCAAATCAAATAAACCATTAATTATTTAATACATTATATATAAAAACAACGTGTTGTTAATTGTCGCATCGCGATCAAATTATAAATTTGTTGCCGAACCCACAGCTCGACTGAGCGTTAGCCCGGCAAAGCAAACGGTTCGTTACAACCTTAATCGAATAAAAATGAAGCTGAATGAAGAGCAAGAACAACAGCGTGCACTTCAGTCACAACAGCAACAGCAACAGACACCAGCAACAACAAACACAACACCAGCAAATACAAAGCCAACCGCTACAGCGGGAATGGCAAACAGCCAATACGCCACGACTGCAAAATGACCAAAGGCAGGTGCAGCCAGATAAGCACCTGCAGCCTAACAACAACAATGATAGATTTACCATGGCCATTGAGTCGAATGCTACTGCTATGCAGAACATGACTCAAAGGATTGACCAAATGCTCAATCTTTTAATGGCCATGGTAACCAATACCAATAAAATATAACCCAAACCCTAACACAATAATGCCAGACAATCTTGCCTGACATTCCTAATTTAATTAACAATTAACAATAGTAGACAACTAACCACCACGGCCTGTTTGTGCCTGAAAATTCAATTCATTACTAAACATATTTCGCGAATGACCATCAAAACTAGCGACGCGAACAATTCAAATTCAATCCAATTTCAACTTCATTAATAAAAGAGACAATGCCATCCTCACACATCAGGGGAGAACGCGGTTGCACTGTGGTCAGCTTAGAAAAGCTGATCCGTTGCAATCGCGTGCCGTTCTATACGCTAAGGCAAAAAGCATTGGAGTGGGTGGTGCTCTGATCTATTGTCATGCGCAATAGATTTGGAGCCGGTCCCACACCAAGAGAGTCCATTCATTACATGAATGGAAAGCGACAATTAGAACGGCAAATCCCTTTGTCAAAATACTGACAAAACTGATGTCTCGGCAAAAAGAGGATAATCAATCAAGGGTAGCACCTATAAAACTAAGCCTAACATCCCGGCTATATAATGGC
>JAWNMF010000375.1:0-18467 GCA_035044305.1 Drosophila nigritarsus | reverse complement strand
GTCCTCGAATAATGCAACAGAAGAAGCTGATACATGTGCTTGCCACTACTTTGTATCATATAAAAGAAAACTGGATCATCTTATATTTCAATATACTAACCTAAGAAAGAGGTTCAACAAAATGGATATTAATAATAATAGTGCATTTTAATATAAACATTTAACTTAAAAATTAAACTATAACAATAAGAAATAAATTATAAATAAATAAACAAAAAAAAAAAATCTTTTATTTAAACATAATAAACTCTATAATCTTAGGTATGAAGTCTGTATGAAATCATCATAAGGAGGGTCACTCAAACAGAGTACACTGTAGAAAGAGAGAGAACCGAAAACGCACACACACACACACACACACACACAAAAAGGTAGCAGCACGTGTCAAACGTACGTGCGAAGTACCTACTCAACATCAGTTTACCTCAACAATACTGTAATTATGATGTGGGAAAACATTAGGTGGGAGGTGTCCTATGTCCTAAGAGTTCTAGCCAATGACAACGAAGGTGCGAAAAGAGAACCAAAAACACTTTTACACTGATCAATGAACTCACCCTCAAAAAATTAAAAACATTTACCTGCACACTTGTGCGGCAGCTGCCAACCGATCTTCCACTATATTCTAGCAAAAAAGTTACAGGTTACATACCATGCTCTCCTCCTTAAAATACACAAGCACGTACGCACACACAAGTGCGCGAGTGATCCTCCACCTAACTCTCACCCCCAATAAAAAAAAGGGTAATCCATAAATCTACACCCCCGATCATAAATGTCACGCACGTGACCCAAAACCACACATTTTTCTAAAAAAGGTCACACACCTGTCACTCCCCCACCCAAAAGCAATAAATTAAGTGCTATAATGAAGCAATAAAAAAAACGAATAGCACTTCCTGTCCTAGAATCCCCAGTTCCCTACTACTGATATGCAAACATCCGCATGTAATTTTAGGCTTATAATAAAAAAAACTTTTAATAAAACTTAACACGAACAAAAAACTTATTTGTTCACTTTCCAAGTGTAAGGCCAGGTTACTATACTAATGCCAAGAATTATTATAATTACTGTTGAATCTGAAACGATCCTAAGCTATTTATGTATAGTTGATAACTGGTATAATTAAGTATTTCATCTTACTATCATGCAAAACAAAAAATAACAAAAATACACAATGCGAACCTATTTGTTTGCGGAACAGAGTGGCTGATATTTTAATGGCCCAGTGAATAATTGCTCAGATTTAAAGAGAGACTTAAAACTTTTTTTTTTTGTTCAATTTTTAACGCTCCTCATAATAAAAGAGAGCAACTTACTTTCATCATCCCACGCTGGAAGTACTTCCTGGTGTTGGTGTGTGTCGCTGTAATTATGAAAGAGAACAATTATTCCTGATCCTGGAAGAAAAAGAAATGCGCGCGCTAGCAATCAGCCTATGTTAGGCAGCTCCGCGGGGGATAAAGGTGAGGCAACGGCGATCTTACTGTACCGAGGCTTAAGCGCATTTGCTTAATACAGCTAAGACTTGCTGATAACGATCCGACCAAACTCGATATTAAGTACAGAATAATTCCAAATTGACTATGTTATTTGAGTCTAAATTAATTATGTCCAAATTAATTAAGCCCAAACTAATTAAGTCCAAACTAATTAAGTCCAAATCAATGTAGTGCAAATTAATCCAGTACAAATTAATCCAGTACAAATTAATCGCCCATTCTAATAAAAAACATTTATTTCGCATTTGCAATGGTTATTAATTAAACTATTTTTTTTCTTCACCCTTGATAAACTCTTGAATAGGCACTGCTGGATAACACGCGTAACTGTTTTATATTTTCCCTTTTTTTCACCTTAATTTGTTTTCACTGCACACAACTGGTTTGTTCGAGGGCTTTAAACAAAACGAAATCTGTCCGGGGTCCAAAGAACTTAAGCCCTCACGATTTTCAGAAATTCACTTTGTCCCCGTTTTTCAACAATTTTTTGGTTTCTTTGCTAATCACTTTTGTTTTGTTTTAAAAGCTCAAACCTCTCGCTCCCAGATGGTGCTAAAGCGAAACACAACAAATCATTGCCCCTTTTTAGGCGGAAACAAATATATTAGGGACTCGAGGCTGGTGCTAATTTTGCACTAAAACCTTTAGCAAAGTTACTCAGTTGAAAGTTTCTTCTATATACTTGTTTAATGAATGATTAAACCGAGTTGACGTTTAGAATCGTACTGCCCGCTCTGACGAGTAGGCTCTTTATTTATATAAAATGCTTAAACCTAAATACATATACAATATTAAGCCGCTGTTAGGCGCCGAAGCGGTCGCCTTACAAACGGCTGCATAATAATTTCTAAGTATTTAGGCGCCGATGCGGTCGCCTTACCAGCGGCTGGATAACGGCGACTGTTGGGAAGGCGTCCGCATCGGCGCCTAACAGCGGCTGGATCACGGCGACTGTCGCGACGCCAGCTGCCGGCAACTTGTCGATAGCAAAAACGGCAGTCGTGAATTTAAACATCAGAGGCAGGCACAACGATGAACAAGGCTGGCCTGCATGGGCCAGCCATCAGCATCTCAGAGCGTCACATGTTCATACGCGAACACTTACACAGGTGTTCATTCTCAACTTGTGTTATATATATATGGTGCTCATTTTTTACATTCTGCCAAGGGCCGGCCGAGATTCGGCGTTTTCATTTATTTAATTACCGACAAGCTGTATGGCTTGTAATCTTCTTCTTACAGTGATTTTTCTTATCGTATATATTATTATAATTATAATTATAATTACTGTTATTCCTAATGACGCATGACCTGATAACTGATGAAATTTTAACTTTACTTGATATCATGTTCCTTCATTTTGTTCAATTCCTTCTTTAAATTGTGGAGCTCTTCTATATGGTTCGTAGGATGCCCTAATGGATTCTAAAATACTTCTCGTACCTCTCTAAACATTCCTATATATGGTGATACAATTTCAATTTGATCCTTTAAGTACATATCAAAATGTGCTACTGGAATCTTATCCTCAGTTCTAGCTGTGCAGCATGCACTAAGTGAAAGCACACCCTTTTCTGGTAGGTGTATCAATTCCTGTTGAGCACTGCCACATTGCATATTCGCTTTTGCACTTTTTGGTACCTTAAAAATCCAGCTATTTTTCTTTTCTAGCTCAACCCAGTCTGTTTTGACTTTGATGCTGTTCTGTAAACACAATCGGCAAGTTTATTTGGCTTGAAAGGGGTAAGCTCACAAGAACCGTCATTGGCGCTACTCCAAGGCCAACTTCCTTCGCAAATCCTTCGCAAATCCTCTTATTTAATTGCCAATTGTGACAACTGTTTAAGGTTGATTCCGTCATTAAGTGATGGGAATCTATTTCGAAGTTATAAACTAAATATTCCGCATTTTGTCGACTTATATTCTTCTCTTTCAATCTCCCGGATTCCCTCTAGAGGACATATTTTGTGAATTGGTCTTGTTATTGAACCTTTCTGAACTTTTATTTTAACCACCCTTACTTTCTCATCCTTTCCTTTGCGTACTTGTTCAACTTTTCCTAATGGCCACCTGGCTGGGTGGCAGTTTTCATCATTGACCACAACTATCTGGCCTACATTTATATTTTTTATATCCTGCTTCCATTTATATCTCTGTTGAAGCGTATAATAAATACTCTTCTTTCCATTTTTGCCAGAAAACTATGTTCATTTTTTTAATTAATTTCCGTCTATCAAGATTTCGTATCTTTTATTCTGTTACGGCTTCCACTGCTCCTAATGTTGGTCTTCCAATTAAGAAATGGCCTGGAGTCAATACTTCGTGGTCATCTATATCGTCCGCAGATGTATACAGTGGTCTTGAATTCAACACTGCCTCTATTTGACATAACAATGTCGACATTTCTTCGAATGTCAATTGAGAGTCTCCAATTACTCGTTTCAAATGGTATTTTACTGATTTTACCCCAGCCTCCCAAATACCTCCGAAGTGAGGTTCTGCCGGGGGAATAAAATGTCACTCAATATTCCCTTTTTCCAATATCGGAATAATCTGTGTATTTTCGCTTATCGCTTTTCTGAATTCTTCGTTTAATTCCCTCGAAGCACCCACAAAGTTGGTGCCATTATCTGAATATATATGTGCACATTTTACTCTCCTTGCTAAGAATCGTCTTAATGCAGCCAGAAATGCATCTGAAGTTAAATCACTAACAACTTCCAAGTGAATCGCTGTTGTAGCCATGCAAATAAATACTGCTATGTACCCTTTATATGCCTTCTGTACTCGGTTCTTGGAGCATTTTATATAATAAGGGCCTGCATAGTCTATACCTGTTTTTAAAAATGGATATGCCATAGTGACTCTGTATTTTGGAAGATTTCCCATTATTTGTTCGGCATTATTTTGCAGATACCTTGCACAGGTTACACATTCTTTTAAATATTTTTTTAATGAATTTCTTCTTTTTTTTTTTTTTTCAATGTAGCAATTTATTTTATGTATATTTTTTTTTTGCACCATGCTTCTTCATTTTCAGCTAACCATTTTGGCCCTTTCCACCAATTCTCATAACTTTTTATTTTAATAGCACAAATTCCTCTAGATGCTATATCTGCTGAATTATTTTCGGATAATTCCATTCTATACGTGATAGTTTTCGTAATTCGGTTGTTCTTCGTCTGATAAATTTATCTTTGCTAACTCAATTTTTTATCCATATTACCGTTATTGTAGAATCACTCCATGCATTTGCTTTTGCTGGCTATTATGACAACGGAATTTCCTACTTTGGCATATACCACCGCTGCGAATGCCTTATCCGATGCATCAGAAAAACCATGAAGTTGCATTAATACATTTATCTTAGTTATCATCCATCTTGGAATTCTAATTTCTTCTAAAAACTTCAATTGGCTTTTGGATGTTGTCGATACATTTACATTAACATAGTGGTTGAATCCAAATTCTAAGTCGTCATTGTTTTTGGTGTCAGAAACTAAGACGTCTGTGACATAGATTTAGATAAATATATAAATTAGTTGAGAAAAAATACAAAATGCCAGCCACAAAGGGGGAGAAGTTAAAAACAGTTAAGCAATGGGAAAAAAAATATGGTCCAATATTCATAGAATGCACAGATGAAACCAATGTTCTGGAACTTAATTTGTATACGGATATAAATGATAACTTCTTTAATGAAACCAGTAGGGTAAGTATTCTCATTTCAATTTTCATCTAAATATAAGTTTTACACTTAGATCGTCCAATTTTTAATGGAAGCCGAACGTTTTTTTGAGGCTTACCGTATTAAGCGTTATGCTGATATAATATTCAATTTGCACCGAAGCTATGTGGCTGAAGTAAATGACAATGCAGTCATGCGTCCACAAATAATATCTACTGAGCACAAGCTGCGTCTGGCACTTGAATTATGTGCAACTTCCGAAGATGCTTTATTCAAACTGAAAGAAACCCTTAGAGTCGCATGGAAAGAGTCTGACGCGTCAGTACGAAGAGAGCAGTTGGTGCAAGAGAAACTTCAAGAAATTCTTATAAAATGTGAAGGGCTTGCAGACCGAGAAACCGGGAAAACAGAGGATGCAGCAGAGTAGGATTGAAAAATGTGGTCAGCTAATTTTAATTTTATTAATGCTTTTAAAATTATAGGTTCGGTTACCTGGCTAAATACAAAAACATCATATTGCGTGAACGTGATCGCTTGGCTAGTGAACTCATTGACATGGAAAAGCGATTGGCCACAAACCGTTACTATTCTGAAAATCTCGAGTACATAATACGCAATAATGAAGACACTTTAACTAAAATGGCTTCGATTGCAAAATTTTTAGATGTCGAACGTATCAATATCGAATCCAAATTTCGAACTCTTATGAAATCTCTGGAAGAGCAAAAAGAAGCACATGGTAAAACAATTAACAGGCTTGAAGTATCAAAAAGAGAATTGGGAGAGACCACTCGAAAGTTAAATCAGAAGATGATTGATTTTGACCGACAGAAATTGCAGATGGAAAAATACAAATGCGAAGTAAATTCTTTAAACAAGGCCATACATAAGCACGAGGAGGATATTACTGAGTTGACCATGAATCAAATGACTAACGAGGAGATCATTAAGCATCTAAGATTGATAGAAAAGGAGAAGTCAATTGCAGTAATTCAGATGACAAGTAAATTAAAGAAGTCGGTGAATGATCAAAATAATGCAAGCAGTCGGTTGTTTAAGATTAACAGAAAAGTGGTTGTTCTTTATAACGAAATAATGCAGCATAAGTAATTAATTATTAATAATATTATATTTTTTGTATTCCTTACTAATTTTATTTATCTTAGAAACAACATTAATTTACTTGAAAAGGAAGTACTTAATGCAAGTGGGAGGGTTGATGATATGTGCCGTATTAAAGATTCATTGCAGAAAGAGCGAGAGAGTTTACGTAACGAAATAATAAAATTAAATAACTTTATCACCGATTTAAGGCACGATTTGATGCTAAAAACGAATACGATAAGTTCGTTAAATTTGGATTTAAGTAAACTTAATATAAGGCTTGATGAAGCATATATACTTAAGACCAAAGCTGAGAACGAAAGAGATGAAATGGCTCAGGAAAAGGAAACACTTTATGAGAGAATTGAATATTATCAAGGTAAGCCAATGTTGCAATAAACAAACTATTGGAAAATTTCTAAAACTATTGTTAGTGCTTAATTTTTTGGTTACGATTATTACAGACACACAACATTTTTAAGCAAACTTTTCTTTTACGCTTATTTTTGCCAATATTTTTAATTTTTATGAATTGTGAATTAGTTAGTACAAAAATGAAACTAACTCATTCCTGTGCAAAAATCTGCCGTTTGATGAATATACCTTGGTTTTATCGACTTACACCATAAGGTACCGAATGAATCCAGTGTATTTCTGGGTTTGTGGTATGTCCGCCATGCTGTCTGTCCGTCCGTACGTCAGTCAACCTTTAGTGTCATAAAACTTGGTACATATTCCGCCGTGGCGCAGTGTAAAAATTGGGAATGACTTCCACTTGAAGGCTAAGAAATCGATAAAATCAATCAATTCTGTTTTTGAGCCACATATGGATACATTATCTATAACCTCCAAAAGCAATATTTCTCATAGTGTAAATCGAAAAAACTGCATATCTCGAACCCCAAACTCGAAATGTAGATTGTTTGTGACTTCAAAGATCGGTAAATACATTTTCAGACCTCGCAAAAACCAAATGCCCCACAGAAAATCGTACAGGTACAGGTACATACAGTGGCCCACACCATAAGCCAACAAAAAATAGGGTACCTTTTTACATAACTCTACCTAGCAGGTGGGAAATATATTAATTTTGGTGGTTAATACATGGTTTTTGGAATTTTTGAATAATAATGAATAATTAGCTTATGGCAGGCAATTACTTTTTTTCTTTGACACTGAGCCGAATAAGGTGTTGGCCACTGTACGTAGCTTTTTTGAAAGATCGACAATAAGTTGTTGTCCTCGAAAACAGTGCCATTTGAAAATGACATACCTGATGATGTAAATAAAAGAATTTGTCTGAAAAAAATGTTTGAACTTCGGATAAAATATAAAATAATTAAAATAAAACACAAGTGAGAATTCTGTAGTCGAATGAGGTCGCTCCTATCTACCCTGAATCCAGCTGTTAAATATTATCTAGTTTTATTGGCAAATTTCCTTTAAAAATAACACCCAAATGTGAGACAGACTTCAAGTGCACTCTTTTCTTATAGCAGAAAATCTGTACACTAGCGCATATTATTATTCACATGCTCGAACTGACCTGTATTGACTTGCTACAAGCACGTGCACATACATACAGACATACACGCAATCGTAGTTAACGGGGCTCTGCAGAATACTCGCAAAAATATCTCTTGCTCACGCATGCGCTCGCATATTTATACATACAGAAAATGCTTGCGGCTGCTTACAGAAAGGAGTTTATATGGTGTATTAATTAAAAGATTCTGCACTTATCGATAAAATAAAGCAGATTTCATCTGCGCCGGGAATACGGGAACCTATATTCCAAATTTGATGTCTCTAACTGTTATAGTCTCTGAAGCACTCTATCAACTGCGGCGCTCTTTAGGTGCGGCAACCGCTAATAAAGAATTAGCATTGTGCGCCTTTCTAGACATAGAAGGCGCCTTTGATAATATGCCCCATTAGGCGATTAGGGCTGCTCTCTACAGGAGGGCCAGCAAGTGTATACTCGCATTGCTAGGGTCCAGACTAGCCACGACGTCAGCACATGACAGCACTGTGACAGTCGTAACTACCAACGGCTGTCCCAAAGGGGGAGTACTGTCTCCGCTACTCTGGAGTCTGTTGGTAGATGAACGATATGCCGATGACATTGTCATCATAGCGCGAGGCAAATTTGTAGAAACACAATGTGACATAGTCCAGTTAGGGTTGCAAATAACGAGTGACTGGTGTAGGGAGGCTGGGCTCAGCCTAAACCCCACAAAAACGGTCATCGTCCCCTTCCCAAGACAATATAAGTTACAGAGAATGGGGCAAATAAGGGTATCAGGTAGCCTATTAGAAATAAGTAGAGGGGTAAAATACCTCGGAGTCACATTTGACAGTAAATTAAATCACATCCTAAGCCACAGAGATGCCCAACTTCTGGAAGATGAACTTCCCCTAATAACGCAGCCTAGGGACGAAATGGCAGCTCATATGCGCAATAAGAGGGAATGGACGACTTTAAACGAAGTCCATCCTATGAAATTGCACACCATAAAATGGTACACCGATGGATCTCTCTCCAATGGGTGGGCCCTCGGCTATCCAACCATGAGTCCCTGGGAAAGCACACCAGCATATTTCAAGCTGAGGTGTTTGTCATAGGGAGATGTGCGGAGTTTAACTTAAAGCGATACTACCGGATACCGCGGATATACTCATCCTCATCCCGATACTCAAGAAGTAATAAATAATAACGAAAATATCATCTAAGGTAGTCCACGAAGTAAGATCCAAGCTTGACCAACTCGGGACGCACAATAAGCTCACCCTAAGATGAGTCCCGGGCCACATGGACTTAGCGGGGAACGAAGCGGCTGATGAGCAAGCAAGAATGGGCAGAGAGACCCCTGATAGGCCCTGGCATAGCAAGACACACAATACGGCTGCAAATCAGGGACGAAGAAAGGCAATGGCGAGAATGGAGCTGGGCAGAGGCACCAGGACTCCGACAAGCCAGAAGTCTTTTAGGTGGCTACAATCAAAAGCGATTTAAGCAAGTACTATCCATGGGAAAGAACAAGCTCAGTATACTCACCGGTCTATTGACGGGACACCGTAGACTGAGAAGTCACTAAACCAAATTTGATATTTATAGTGGCGATGTATGCAGGTTTTGTGGAAGGAGGAATCCTCATTGCACATCAGTAGTAGGGAACTGGGCGTTCTAATACAGGAAGTCGTAAATCTATTTTTGTGACACCTTTTGAATTTTAATTGCCTAATTATAGCACTTGATTTATTAAAATGTGTGGTTTTGGATCACGTGCGTGACATTTCGAGCGGTCTAGATTTATGGATGATCCTTATTATTGGGCATTCTATGATAAGAAGTCCTTTTTTTTATTGGGGGTTGGGGTCAGGTTGAGGATCACTCGCGCACTTGTGTGTGCGTACGTGATTGTGTTTTTTAATTTTGGAATCTGATTAAAAATATGTAACCTCTATCCTATGTGCTAGAGTATAGTGGAAGATCGGTTATCAGCTACCGCTCAAGTGTGCAGGTAGATGATTTTATTTTGATTTTTTTTTTATGGGAGGGTTCATTGATCAGTGTAAAAGTGTTTTTGGTTTTCTTTTCGCACCTTCGTTGTCATTGGTTAGAACTCTTAGGACACCTCCCACCTAAATATTTTCCCACATCCTAATTACAGTATTATTGACCTAAACTGATGTTAAGTAGGTACTTCGCACTTACGTTTGACACGTGCAGCTATCCTTTTGAGTGTGTTTTCGGTTCTCTCCCTTTTACAGTGCACTCTGTTTAAATGACCCTCCTTATGATGATTTCACAGTAATTTGAAATAATAGACTGTTGTGATTTGTGTACCTGCAGACTTCATACCTAGGTTTTTAGAGTTTATTATGTTTAAATAAAAGAATTTTTTTTTTTTTTTGCTTACTTTTTTATATTATAATTTATTTCTTATTAATACAGTGTATTTTTAAAGATAAATGCATATATTAAAATGTATTATTATTATTAATATCCATTTTGTTCAACCTCATTGAAATATAAGACGATCCACTTTTCTTTTATATGATACAAAGTAGTAACAAGCACATGTATCAGCTCCTTCTAATGCATCATTCGACGACCATGAGCATAATAAATTAAATCCCACCACCAACTACAACATCACCACCAACATCTTCCCCAACTCCAACCGGAACTACTACATCCACAACAACAACCACATCAACGACATCATCAACGACAGCAACTATGACAACCACTACAACCACAAAAACGTCAACAACATCATCTACTGAGTGTGCATCAAGCACATCAACGATATCATCATCAACTACTGAGGGAGCATCACCCACATCAACCATATCATCATCCCCACATCCATCAACATCAACTACATCATCAGCCCTTTCATCACATCAACCACCATCACCGATTCAATCATCAACATCATTGCCACCACCAACAACAATATCACGAACTCTTCTGGTCCATCATCAACTCAGACGAAGGCTTGCACCACACGCAATATTAAAATATCATCTTCAAAGTGGAGCGCCCATCTTCTAACTAATTCACATAAGATGCTTGTGTTTACATCTGTGAATACCCAGGTGAAACTGATTTCAAGCGGATTCAAAAACAGGGTCACCACTTTTTCATTCACACCGCTTACAAAATAAATTTAGAACTCTTTGCGGAGTACATTAAATTCAGTGATGGTGAAATGCTGATGACAATAAAATCACATCAATCAAATATGTGTGTCATTACAGCATCGAGTGATTTAGAAGAGATCATCAAAACTCATGCAGCAATAATTGGCGGTAAAATGGATGAATTCCAGGAGAAGGATAGCGGTTGGACAATGACTCAAATTTTGAGGCTGGAGATAAATATCAATAAATATACTCCGCTCAAAGTTTCAAGCTACATTGAAACACCGAAAGGACTGAGAAACAAAAAAGCAATTATAAATGTAAAAAACAATGATGCATTTTGTTTTAAATGGGCATTAATTTCAGCCCTCAAAGCACCACTGAACAATAACTCCGCAAGATGTTCTGCATATAAAGTTGATGCCATTGAGAGTTCATCAATAAAAATCGATGAAAGGATGACATTAAATTTTTCGAATTTTGCCTTTCCGCTACCTCTGGACCAAACAAAAATTTTTGAAGGTCAAAATCAAAACATCAATATTAATGTTTTTGGTTTTGATGAGCAGACGGGTGCAGTCAACGCCCATTATACGCGACAACGGTGGAAAAGGAAATCCACATTAGGCTGATGTTGCTGGAGGGTGAAGAGCGTGCACATTATATATGGATTAAAAATTTGTCAAGGTAATATAATAATATTAAAATCAAAATTTTTCATATACATATATTTTTTCAAATACTTTCAAATTACGTCACACCATGGGCAACTGTATTTCTGTAGGACATGTCTTAATTACTCACAGAATGAGAGGATGTATATCGAGCATCGTCAGCAGTGTGGAAAGGTTGTTTCTACGCTCCCATCAGAGGAAAAGGCAAGCCTTAGTTTTAAAAATTATGTTCGTAGTTTAGATGTACCTTTTGTAGTGTATGCCGACTTTGAATGCATACTCACCCCCCTCAATGCCCAACTTAGTGAGAATGTTGTAGCAACTTCTCAGCACATCCCAATAGCCTTTTCATATTATATAAAGTGTGCATTTAACCCAGCTCTAGACAAGCTTGTTTTAGAGACTAGGGAGGATGCCGGTGTAAAATTTGTCAAGTCTCTTATCAGAGATGTAGGCGAAATTTACACCAATTATTTATCTGTTATAAAACCTATAGCCATGAGTGTCGATGAAGAGTATAGTTTTAGAAACGCTCTCATTTGTCACATAAGTCAAAAGTCCTCAGGCAATGATCGCGTTAGAGATCATTGCCATTTAGCCGGGTCGTACAGGGGGGCAGCACATAATGTCTGCAACATAAATTTTCAAATTGCACCCTTTGTCCCAGTATTTTTCCACAATTTTACAAAATGTGTTTCCCATTTATTCATTAGGGAATTAAACAAAGTTGAAGGTGAAATAAAAGTGCTTCCCCTTAATAAGGAGTTATACATATCACTTTCAAAATATATCCACATTGCATCCCATGATAAAAACCTTGAGATTAGATTCTTAGACATATTCCGTTTCATTGCAACAAGTCTAGATGCACTTAGTAGCAATCAGGTGAAAGATCACTCGCGCACTTGTGTGTGCGTACGTGATTGTGTTTTTCAATTTTGGAATCTGATTAAAAATATGTAACCTGTAACCTGTATGCTAGATTTTAGTGGAAGATCGTTTAGCAGCTACCGCACAAGTGTGCAGATAGATGATTTGATTTTTTTTTTTTAGTAAGGGTGGGTTCATTGATCACTGTAAAAGTGTTTTTGGTTCTCTTTTCACACCTTCGCTGTCATTGGCTAGAACTCTTAGGACACCTCCCACCTAATTGTTTTCCCACATCCTAATTACAGTATTATTGACGTAAACTGATGTTGAGTAGGTACTTCGCACGTACGTCTGACACGTGCAGCTATCTTTTTGTGTGTGTTTTCGGTTCTCTCCTTTTTTACAGTACACTCTGTTTAAATGACCCTCCTTATGTTTATTTCACATTAACTTGAAATAATAGCCTGTTGTGTGTTTTGTGTACCTGCGGAGTTCATACATTGTTTTTGTGCTTACATTTTCATATTATAATTTATTTCTTATTATTACAGTGTATTTTCAAAGATAAATGTATATATTAAAATGTATTATTATTATTAATATTCATTTTGTTGAACCTCTTTCTTAGGTTAGTGTATTGAAATATAAGACGATCCAGTTTTCTTTTATATGATACAAAGTAGTTACAAGCACATGTATCAGCTCCTTCTAATGCATCATTCGAGGACCATGAGCACACCGTCAAGTGCTTTCCATATTGTGATTTAATAAGACGATAGTTTTCATACTCTAAGAAATATTCTCGGTATTCCTCCAACAGTTTGACACGCTCAGGGAAAAGCACATCCTCAAAATCCTTGAGGAAATCATCAATTTTCCTCACATTTGTTTTAAATCCAAAATTCGAAATTAGACCCATAATGTTGTGTGTGTTCTTCAAAAGCAGAAATGCAACTAAAGAATTATTTTAACTTTATTTATAAGAGCCTATACTTGTGTCACTTTCTTTTGTAATACTTGTCTATACTGGTTTACATCTTTTTTTATTTCTTTTCCCATCTTTCTTGAAATTTCAAAACATATTCGAGTTTGATCAATTTCTGCTTCATCTCCATAAGATGCATCTAAATCTAAAAGTTGTACATCATTTTTTCTCATCTTTGAACATTTAGGGATAATGCAGTTATTTCATATAGTTGGCTCAGTGCTTATTTGGATCAGTGTCAAAGAAAAAAAGTAATTGCCTGCCTTAAGCTAATCATTCATTATTTTTCAGAAATTCCAAAGACCGATGGTAGGTTTATATATTAACCACCAAAATTAATTTATGACCCCAATAAACTGGGGTTTCCCCACCTGCTAGGTAGGATTATGTAAAAAAGTGGCCTATTTTTTGTTTACTGCCACCTGGGTGCCATAAAACCCGGATTTTTTTACCTGAAGTTGAGTATTTTCGGTATAAATAGACGAATCCTTCGTAGTCAGTTTAGTTTTATCCTGCATCTCGGGTGCAATAAGCCAACAAGGACTATGGATAAACAGACTACCATTGCACAACGGAAACTAATCCTGAAACACTTCCAAAACGGATATTCACATCTCCAAACAGCTGAAATGGTCAGTCTGAGAAACTCAACTGTGTATAACATCATCCCGCGCTTCGTCGACGCAAATTGGATTGGGGGCAAGGGCAGAATGGCACTTAACAAAAAAAGCGAAGGTTCACCAGGCAAATAAGGGGAAATCCCAAGCTGTCGGCTCCAAAAGTGGCTCAACAGGTGCAGGATGAAATGGGGAAAAAGCGCTGTGTGGAAACTGTGCGCAGGTTTCTGCGCAAACATGACTTTAATGCCCGAGTACCACGGAAGAAGCCCTTTACAAGCGTACAAAATAAAGGGACTTGGATGACGTTCGCCAAAAACCACTTGGACAAGGATTTGGAGTTCTGGAACACAGTCATATTTGCAAATGCGTCCAAATTCACAATTTTTGACTCAGACGGACGGAATTGTGTGCTGCGACAGTCCAATACTGACCTGAATCCCATGTATGTACCTCGTCGGCCGGATTCGGAAATTTTGTGATTTTTGAAACAACAATGGACAATTGTACCTCAACATACTAAAGGAAAATTTACTTCAAAGTGCCGAGAAGGTAGGAATCCGACGTACTTTCCGGTTCAACCAGGACAACGATCCCAAGCATAAGGCCAAGATAGTACAGTCCTGGCTCATCAGGAGCTGCCCCCACATGATGATTCCACCGGCCCAGTCTTCAGATTTAAATGTCATTGAGAATTTGTGGGATTTGCTGGAAAATAACATCCGGAAGCACAGAATATCCAGCAAAGAAGACCTCAAAACTGCTCTGCGGGATGAGTGGAGCAGAATCAGCCCAGAAGCTACCAGGAAGCTGGTATCTTCGATGAGTATTAGGGAAGTTGTTAAGGCTAAAGCATATCATACTAAGTATAAACATCCTTATTTAAGTTATTATACGGAAAATATATTAGTTTTTTAAGACTGCTCGAAATAAGCGGTAAACAAAAAATAGCGTACTTTTTTACATAACTCTACCTAGCAGGTGGGAAAACCCCAGTTTATTGGGGTCATATATTAATTTTGATGGTTAATACATGTACCTACCATCGGTTTTTGGAATATTTGAATAATAATGAATAATTAGCTTATAGCAGACAATTACTTTTTTTCTTTGACACTGAGCCGAATAAGGTGTTGGCCACTGTACGTAGCTTTTTTGAAAGATCGACAATAAGTTGTTGTCCTCGAAAACAGTGCCATTTGAAAATGACATACCTGATGATGTAAATAAAAGAATTTGTCTGAAAAAAATGTTTGAACTTCGGATAAAATATAAAATAATTAAAATAAAACACAAGTGATAATGCTGTAGTCGAATGAGGTCGCTCCTATCTACCCTGAATCCAGCTGCTAAATATTATCTAGTTTTATTGGCAAATTTCCTTTAAAAAGAACACCCAAATGTGAGACAGACTTTAAGTGCACTCTTTTCTTATAGCAGAAAATCTGTACACTAGCGCATATTATTATTCACATGCTCGAACTGACCTGTATTGACTTGCTACAAGCACGTGCACATACATACAGACATACACGCAATCGTAGTTAACGGGGCTCTGCAGAATACTCGCAAAAATATCTCTTGCTCACGCATGCGCTCGCATATTTATACATACAGAAAATGCTTGCGGCTGCTTACAGAAAGGAGTTTAAATTGTGTATTAATTAAAAGATTCTGCACTTATCGATAAAATAGAACAGACTTCGAATGCGCCGGGAATACGGTAACCTATGTTCCAAATTTGATGTCTCTAACTGTTATAGTCTCTGAAGCACTCTATCAACTGCGGCGCTCTTTAGGTGCGGCAACCGCTAATAAAGAATTAGCATTGTGCGCCTTTCTAGACATAGAAGGCGCCTTTGATAATATGCCCCATTAGGCGATTAGGGCTGCTCTCTACAGGAGGGCCAGCAAGTGTATACTCGCATTGCTAGGGTCCAGACTAGCCACGACGTCAGCACATGACAGCACTGTGACAGTCGTAACTACCAACGGCTGTCCCCAAGGGGGAGTACTGTCTCCGCTACTCTGGAGTCTGTTGGTAGATGAACTGCTTAACAGACTTGCCACCAGAGGTATTCAATGTCAGGGATATGCCGATGACATTGTCATCATAGCGCGAGGCAAATTTGAAGAAACACAATGTGACATAGTCCAGTTAGGGTTGCAAATAACGAGTGACTGGTGTAGAGGAGGCTGGGCTCAGCCTAAACCCCACAAAAACGGTCATCGTCCCCTTCCCAAGACAATATAAGTTACAGAGAATGGGGCAAATAAGGGTATCAGGTAGCCTATTAGAAACAAGTAGAGGGGTAAAATACCTCGGAGTCACATTTGACAGTAAATTAAATCACATCCTAAGCCACAGAGATGCCCAACTTCTGGAAGATGAACTTCCCCTAATAACGCAGCCTAGGGACGAAATGGCAGCTCATATGCGCAATAAGAGGGAATGGACGACTTTAAACGAAGTCCATCCTATGAAATTGCACACCATAAAATGGTACACCGATGGATCTCTCTCCAATGGGTGGGCCCTCGGCTATCCAACCATGAGTCCCTGGGAAAGCACACCAGCATATTTCAAGCTGAGGTGTTTGTCATAGGGAGATGTGCGGAGTTTAACTTAAAGCGATACTACCGGATACTGCGGATATACTCATCCTCATCCCGATACTCAAGAAGCAATATGTAATAACATAACATAACATAATAATATCATCTAAGGTAGTCCACGAAGTAAGATCCAAGCTTGACCAACTCGGGACGCACAATAAGCTCACCCTAAGATGAGTCCCGGGCCACATGGACTTAGCGGGGAACGAAGCGGCTGATGAGCAAGCAAGAATGGGCAGAGAGACCCCTGATAGGCCCTGGCATAGCAAGACACACAATACGGCTGCAAATCAGGGACGAAGAAAGGCAATGGCGAGAATGGAGCTGGGCAGAGGCACCAGGACTCCGACAAGCCAGAAGTCTTTTAGGTGGCTACAATCAAAAGCGATTTAAGCAAGTACTATCCATGGGAAAGAACAAGCTCAGTATACTCACCGGTCTATTGACGGGACACCGTAGACTGAGAAGTCACTAAACCAAATTTGATATTTATAGTGGCGATGTATGCAGGTTTTGTGGAAGGAGGAATCCTCATTGCACATCAGTAGTAGGGAACTGGGCGTTCTAATACAGGAAGTCGTAAATCTATTTTTGTGACACCTTTTGAATTTTAATTGCCTAATTATAGCACTTGATTTATTGCTTTTTGGGGGGTGACAGGTGTGTAGACCAATGTGTGGTTTTGGATCACGTGCGTGACATTTACGATCGAAGGGTCGAGATTTATAGATGATCCATTTTATTGGACATTCTATGACAGGAAGTCCTTTTTTTTATTGAGGAGTCGGGGTCAGGTTGAGGATCACTCGCGCACTTGTGTGTGCGTACGTTCTTGCGTTTCTTCAATTCTGGAATCTGATTAAAAATATGTAACCTGTAACCTGTGTGCTAGAGTATAGTGGAAGATCGGTTAGCAGCTACCGCACAAGTGTGCAGGTAGATGATTTGATTTTGAATTTTTTTTAAGGGTGGGTTCATTGATCAGTGTAAAAGTGTTTTTGGTTCTCTTTTCGCACCTTCGTTGTCATTGGCTAGAACTCTTAGGACACCTCCCACCTAAATGTTCTCCCAAATCCTAATTACAGTATTATTGACGTAAACTGATGTTGAGTAGGTACTTCGCACTTACGTTTGACACGTGCAGCTATCCTTTTGAGTGTGTTTTCGGTTCTCTCCCTTTTACAGTGCACTCTGTTTAAATGACCCTCCTTATGATGATTTCACAGTAATTTGAAATAATAGACTGTTGTGATTTGTGTACCTGCAGACTTCATACCTAGGTTTATAGAGTTTATTATGTTTAAATAAAAGAATTTTTTTTTTTTTTTTTGCTTGTTTTTTCATATTATAATTTATTTCTTATTAATACAGTGTATTTTTAAAGATAAATGCATATATTAAAATGTATTATTATTATTAATATCCATTTTGTTCAACCTTTCTTAGTTAGTTTGAAATATAAGACGATCCACTTTTCTTTTATATGATACAAAGTAGTAACAAGCACATGTATCAGCTCCTTCTAATGCATCATTCTAGGTCCATGAGCATAATAAATTAAATCCCACCACCAACTACAACATCACCACCAACATCTTCCCCAACTCCAACCGGAACTACTACATCCACAACAACAACCACATCAACGACATCATCAACGACAGCAACTATGACAACCACTACAACCACAAAAACGTCAACAACATCATCTACTGAGTGTGCATCAAGCACATCAACGATATCATCATCAACTACTG
>JAWNMF010000369.1:0-40718 GCA_035044305.1 Drosophila nigritarsus | reverse complement strand
GTAAGCAGTCATCGGCAAATGCATTCGTTGTTTTCAAACAAAGTCCAAGCTTCTCGAGCACATCATGGCACCGTTACCAGAAGATCGAGTGCAACCAGGCCGCCCATTCTGCACAATTGTTCTCACATTTCATGAGCTTCGTACCCTTGTATGCGAAATTTCTGCAATGTTAAACTCACGACCTCTTTGTCCCATTTCAGAGAATCCAAGTGATCTAGAAGTTCTCACTCCTGGGCATTTTTTGATTGGAACTCCATACGCCACAATCGAAGAACACGACATAGCGCATATCGACATCAATCGCCTAAGTCGCTGGCAGCGCGTATGTGAAATGCAGCAGGCATTCTGGCGCAAATGGAGCAGCAGCTACTTACCATTACTGCAAGAACGCTCAAAATGGTGCTCATCGACGCCTAACCTGATGATCAATTCAATAATCAAAACTGCAGCTGGCACCGTCAAAAGAGCCGTTGGCAAGATCGCTGTTCTGCCCCTTGGGACCAAGTCGGCTAAAACCCTTGCACTTCCAACGGGGGGAGCATGTCAGAGGCAGCAGCAGCCAACAAATAATTAATTACAACATCGATTAAAAATGTAAAGTAGTTTTGTGACGTCATTGCTTGCCCATCCCTAATTGTCATATTTGCCTTGCACATGCAAGTTTATCTAATTCACTCTCATTTTAACACTCGTCGGTTGTGCATTGGCAAAAGAGATACGCGCATCATACGATAAATTAAATATGTAGAACATTTAATTTGTCAAACTAAATACAACATACGCACTAATGTAAACTAAACATAAATATTATAATATATGCAAATAGAGTAAATATTGTATAAAGAAGAAATTAAAATAAATCACACCACAAAATGAAATAACCCAATTCACAAATAGGTGACCGCAAAAACGCTCAAAACAATACTTATGTATGCAGTATATGTATGCAATACACTGTAAGTATATGCTGATACAGTTAATTGCACTTGTTGCCAAAAATTTGCTAACGCTTGTATTATCGCATTTTTTTTCAGGTTACAAGCTGTTCTTTTGGATTTGGGACATAAACCAATTTTACTGTTCAGTGTGGTGGAGGATTGGCATATGACATTTTGCTTTAATTAAAATTGTTTGCATGTACATGTGTACAGAAAACGAAACAATTTGTGTCGTAATTTTTATTAAATTTACGAAGAGCGTTTGGATGCTCTGATCACTTGACGTGTGTCTGTGTGCTTGTATGTACATATGTACTTAAAGGCACAGGAACTATGAGCAATTTGAAATTTGCTCATGTAGCTGCACCACAGAAAAATGGAGGCTGTGAAGAAAAAATTTTCACTGCACACTTGCACACCTTTTTTTCGCACAATTGTCGGACTATAATAGCTTATTGGTATTGGAAAAATCTGAAAACCAGTAACTGGCGATTCAGCGGACTGTATGTTCTTGAGGATGTATGTACGTTAGGTGTACTTATCTGGATGTGGTTTGGAATTAAAATCCACCGATGCGAGCTGGGGCGAGCTTAGGAAAATTGCTTATATTTATCCGGCTTGAAGGACCATGAAAATGTGGTGGGGTGGTTGATTCTTCCTTCCGTCTTTCCCTGTCCAGGAAAAGGCAGTTGTGGTGTTTTTGGTTTTTTCACTTTTATGTATTTATTTTATAAGAATATATTCTCTACTTCCTGGTAAGTTTGTGGTAATTTTACAATTGATTTAATGTTAACATTTTAACATGTATGTTGCTAATAACAGCGCTGAGTGCGCTGAGAGGAGGTTGCATTGCAAAGAGAGAGAATGTGGATCGTAGGTTCATGATGCCATAATGACACAAGCTGATCAAGCCTGGCTTAATACAACCAACCTAAAAATTCTCCTCCCTTTGCAATGCGCAGCATTGGAAAATGAAAAAAATAGATGTTGCCTTAGGATAGGCAATTGCCGGTCAGCATCCAGCCAAACTCAGTGTTTTGGGCGACAGGAAGGCCGCCCTGGCTCGGAAGCATGCTCGGCAGGATAATGTGTGGATACACGGATTAGCGAGATAGTCGCTGGAGTGTGCTATCCCTCGCCAGCCACGACAACATTGGAAAACTTTTTCTGAAGAAGCCTTGCTGATGGCTCGGTGGTACTATATTCGCTACTCCGAATTAATGTCTTCTTCGGCTGTCGCTTGCGCGGTGGGTAAAGAGCCACTCCTTGATTTAAATCGCCGTCTGTTGTTGCTTCAGGTACAGGCACGAGTAAAGGAATTTTCTTATCAAGCTCAGTGGACATAGTGCAAGGAGCAGCTTGTGCTGGTGGATACAACGGAAGTCCTTCCTGCACAGCAAAAGTTAGTATTGCAGCTGCATGCTGCGGAATTTCTCGAGTTTCTTCTGGATTTGGTGGTGCGCTTTGTTCGTGTGCACCTCCTGCGGGAAAAGGAGCAATTGTTATGCGTTTGTGAATAGGGGAATTTCCTGAGTGGTAACTTCCTGGCTTGGCTTGGATGTAGAATCTGTCTGGTATGGCTCTGGCTCTTTAATTTGTTGTGATGGAAAGAAACAGGTCGTTGATTCTAACGGATTTGACAGTCCTCGTAATGCTTCAGTTGGCAAGCTTGTCGCTGCTGTCGTAGTTGGTGGTGCAGTCGACAAGGTTGCTTCGTTAATTAATTCCGATATTGATTCTGTTTCTGTTATCAGCTGTGGAGTTAAAACTGATGTTGCTGGTCCTTCCTGAATTGGTGCAGCTGAAACTGCAGCAGTTGGTGGCGGAGCAAAAAAGGAAACTTCCTAGGTTGAAGCTAAGATGTTGCTTGACTGTGGAATCTGTGGCTGTGGTGCAAATTGTTTGCCGACTATTGCACTTGGATATAAGGGAAGTCCTTGGGATAGTTCAGCGACTGAGCTTTGGAATTGAGGAACCACCTGGAATTGTGGCGCAAAAAGAGAAGGCGGTGGAGCTGCCGGAAGGAGTGGGACTTCCTGTGCAGGAGCTGCAAATAAGGCAACTTCTGCTGCTTTTGCTTTCCCAAATGGATTAAAAACGGCATGATTAAAATGAAAATTGATGACCAAAGGGTGTTGCTGTAGTCGAAGTTTCCTGCGCTGTCAGCGGACTTTTGTAGAGATGGGTGCCCTTCTGTAGGCGATATGATGCTTGTGATAGAGACGGCCGCAACTGCAGCCTGATTTTGAAGACTGCTCAGCTGCTTGTCCAGTGTCGTGGGCAGCTGCAACTGTTGAAGACGTCGGTGCGGCGTGTTGACCGTCGTTGAGGCGTAATACGCCGGCTTTGGCTGCATTACCGGATTGTAGCTGCCAACCGGGGATGGCGGCACGAAACTGTCTTACATCGTAAAGTGTTCACGGCCGCCACTCGCCTCAGCCGCATTGAAGCTGGCAAGACTTGCCGCCTTAATGGTGGCTAGGTGCGGATGTTGAATTTCCTCCGCAGTGCTGCCAGTGCTACCGGCGAAACCGGGTACGATGCGATTGTATGCGTAAGACCAGGTGCTGGAGTTGGGATCCATGTGGGGTGCTTGAGATGTGTGCGTGCGGATTAAATTCGTTTCACAAATAGAATATGGGTCCCTTATAGGACTCGAAGGAATATCCTCCACCTCCCAGAATTTTGTGAGAAGATTCTCTAATGGAGGTTCAGGATCACGGGAAATTCTTGTTGTGAAAGAAGAAATTGATGCGGAAATGCCTTGTGTTATTTGACCTTTGAGAATCCATCCAAAGACTGATTCTTGCCCTAACAGTGTCCCACAAATATTCGGAATGGAGCCGCCGAGCAGTATGGACGGGTGATATCTGCGCCTAGTAGCACGTCAATCTGCGAGCTCCTAGAAAAAGTCGGGTCAGCCAACTGGATATTTTCGGACTGCGAAAAAATGGTGAAGTTCGACGATGGAACCGATGTCAAGAAGGCCCTGGGTTTGCGATACTAACTCTGATTATCTTCTATTCAGTCCGTCGTCTACTCTCTCCGACAACATTGTAACCAAGCGTACAATACTAGCCACAATCGCCAAATTCTACGACCCCCTCGGGTTAATATCTCCTATAATCACGAAGCTAAAGATATTCTTACAGACGCTGTGGAAGGACAAACTCAATTGGGACGAAGCCCTTCCTCAGTCTCTACACTCTGCCTGGATTGAGCACATCTCCCAAATAGCCGTAGCTGGTACGCTCAAATTCCCTCGCTTTGTTCTACAGCCACACTCATCATGGGAAATACATGCGTTCTGTGATGCAAGCCTAGCCGCATACGGCACCTGTGTTTACGTGCGATCAGAAGCGCAGGGTGCCTACTCCTCTCATCTTCTATGCTCCAAATCAAGAGTTTCACCACTAAAAACGCTTACAATTCCTAAGCTGGAACTAGCCGCTGCGCATCTACTATCAGAGCTCGTCTCTAACATCGCTCAATGCGCACCGCACCCTTGTCGGTTCTATTGTTGGTCTGACTCGACTATTGCACTCTCTTGGATTCGACAAGCTCCATCTGAATTTAATATTTTTGTATCCAACAGAATATCTCAGATTCAGGAGCGCACCAAGGGGATGATTTGGAACCACGTTCCTACCCATTTGAACCCAGCTGACATATTATCACGTGGCTGCGGAGCACTCGAACTTTTGGAATCGAATCTTTGGCGTGAAGGACCTGCCTTTCTACGCTCATCTACTGATGATTGGCCGCCAGACATTCCTACCCGCTCAGATCTGCCCGAACGTCGTCGTCATGCCTTGATTCTAACGGACAAGCTTGATATATCGTTCAGATGCAAGTACCAAAACTCTTTTGGCCAGATGCAACGAGTCTTTGGATACATATACAGGTTCTCTCAGCTCAAGACGAATGATCAGGATCGTTCCAAAGGCCCACTTACAGTCGACGACATAAAGGCCGGTACACATCTTCTACTTAGAGGAATACAAATGGTTCACCTCGCCGAAGAACACAAGGATTTGCTCACAAAGAAGGTCGTATCATCGAAATCAAAGCTTATATCGTTAAATCCGATTATGGACAGCTTCGGATTAATTCGCGTTGGCGGACGTCTTCAGAATTCGTTTTTGGATTACGAGGCAAAGCACCCAATAATTCTGCCAGCTCAGCACCCCGTCACCATCGCCATCATCGATCATTTTCACCGCCAATTCTTACACAGTGGACCACAAAGTTTGCTGGCCGCACTGCGACAGCGATTTTGGCCCATTGGTGGGCGAAAAACCGTGTCAGCAGTCATCGGGAAATGCTTTCGTTGTTTTCGAATAAAGCCCAAGCTTCTCGAGCACATCATGGAACCGTTACCAGCAGATCGAGTGCAACCAGGCCGCCCATTCTGCACAACTGGAATTGATTTTTGTGGACCATTCTTTACCAAGTCAGAAGTTAGGAACAGGCCGCCCACAAAGTGCTACATATCAATATTCGTTTGTTTTGCCACCAAGGCAGTACATTTGGAATTGGTTGAGGACTTATCAACCGCATCGTTCATCGCTTCATTAAAGCGATTCATCGGCATCAGAGGCAAACCCAATTCAATCTGGTCTGACAATGCAACCAATTTTGTTGGAGCGCGGAATGAACTGAACGAGTTGAGGCTACTCATTTTGAGCGACCCTCATATTAAGGAGCTTTCGAACTCTTGCCTTTCGATTGGAATCAAATGGAATTTCATTCCGCCTCGGTCTCCTCATTTTGGTGGTTTGTAAAGAGGCTTCGGTAAAATCTGCCAAACACCACTTCTATCGCGTCGTTGGAAAATCTGTCCTCACATTTCATGAGTTTCGTACCCTTGTATGCGAAATTTCTGCAATGTTAAACTCACGACCTCTTTGTCCCATTTCAGAGAATCCAAGCGATCTAGAAGTTCTCACTCCTGGGCATTTTTTTATTGGAACTCCATATGCCACAATCGAAGAACCCGACATAACGCATATCGACATCAATCGCCTAAGTCGCTGGCAGCGCGTATGTCAAATACAGCAGGCATTCTGGCGCAAATGGAGCACCAGCTACTTATCATTACTTCAAGAACTTTCAAAATGGTGCTTATCGATGCCTAACCTGATGATAAATTCAATCGTGTTCCTGAAGGACGACAACGTGCCACCCCTGCAATGGCGTCTTGGCCGGGTCGAGAGCACTATTACTGGAAAGGACGGCGTCTCACGGATTACAATAATCAAAACTGCAGCTGGCACCGTCAAAAGAGCCGTTGGCAAGATCGCTGTTCTGCCCCTTGAGACCAAGTCGGTTGAAACCCTTGCACTTCCAACGGGGGGAGCATGTCAGAGGCAGCAGCACCAACAACTAATTAATTACAACATCGATTAAAAATTTAACGTAGTTTTGTAACGTCATTGCTTGCCCATCCCTAATTGTTATCTTTGCCTTGCACATGCAAATTTATCCAATTCACTCTCGTTTTACCACTCGTCGGTTGTGCATTGGCAAAAGAGATACGCGCAACATACGATAAATTAAATATGTTAAACATTTAATTTGTCAAACACATAAAACAATCAACAATACTGTAAACTAAACATAAATATTATAATATATGCAAATAGAGTAAATATTGTATAAAGAAGAAATTAAAATAAATCACACCACAAAATGAAATAACCCAATTCCAAATAGGTGACCGCAAAAAAGCGCCTCCTCAAAACAATACTTATGTATGCAGTATATGTATGCAATACACTGTAAGTATATGCTGATACAGTTAATTGCACTTGTTGCCAAAAATTTGCTAACGCTTGTATTATCGCATTTTTTTTCAGGTTACAAGCTGTTCTTTTGGATTTGGGACATAAACCAATTTTACTGTTCAGTGTGGTGGAGGATTGGCATATGACATTTTGCTTTAATTAAAATTGTTTGCATGTACATGTGTACAGAAAACGAAACAATTTGTGTCGTAATTTTTATTAAATTTACGAAGAGCGTTTGGATGCTCTGATCACTTGACGTGTGTCTGTGTGCTTGTATGTACATATGTACTTAAAGGCACAGGAACTATGAGCAATTTGAAATTTGCTCATGTAGCTGCACTACAGAAAAATGGCGGCTGTGAAGAAAAAATGTTCACTGCACACTTGCACACCTTGGTATTGGAAAAATCTGAAAACCAGTAACTGGCGATTCAGCGGACTGTATGTTCTTGAGGATGTATGTACGTTAGGTGTACTTATCTGGATGTGGTTAGGAATTAAAATCCACCAATGCGAGCTGGGGCGAGCTTAGGAAAATTGCTTATATTTATCCGGCTTGAAGGACCATGAAAATGTGGTGGGGTGGTTGATTCTTCCTTCCGTCTTTCCCTGTCCAGGAAAAGGCAGTTGTGGTGTTTTTGGTTTTTTCACTTTTATGTATTTATTTTATAAGAATATATTCTCTACTTCCTGGTAGGTTTGTGGTAATTTTACAATTGATTTAATGTTAACATTTTAACATGTATGTTGCTAATAACAGCGCTGAGTGCGCTGAGAGGAGGTTGCATTGCAAAGAGAGAGAATGTGGATCGTAGGTTCATGATGCCAAAATGACACCAGCTGATCAAGCCTGGCTTAATACAACCAACCTAAAAATTCTCCTCCCCTTGCAATGCGCAGCATTGGAAAATGAAAAAAATAGATGTTGCCTTAGGATAGGCAATTGCCGGTCAGCATCCAGCCAAACTCAGTGTTTTGGGCGACAGGAAGGCCGCCCTGGCTCGGAAGCATGCTCGGCAGGATAATGTGTGGATACACGGATTAGCGAGATAGTCGCTGGAGTGTGCTATCCCTCGCCAGCCACGACAACATTGGAAAACTTTTTCTGAAGAAGCCTTGCTGATGGCTCGGAGTGGGGTACGGCGGTGGTTGTCGCTGGTGGCGGCGTATTCCATTTGCTATTAAAATCATAACACGTATTTTGCTGCTGCTGCTGTTGCTGCTGATTGTGCTGCTTTTGCTGCTTATAGGACTCGAAGGAATATCCTCCACCTCCCAGAATTTTGTGAGAAGATTCTCTAATGGAGGTTCAGGATCACGGGAAATTCTTGTTGTGAAAGAAGAAATTGATGCGGAAATGCCTTGTGTTATTTGACCTTTGAGAATCCATCCAAAGACTGATTCTTGCCCTGAACAGTGTCCCACAAATATTCGGAATGGAGCCGCCGAGCAGTATGGACGGGACGACATCTGCGCCTAGTAGCACGTCAATCTGCGAGCTCCTAGAAAAAGTCGGGTCAGCCAACTGGATATTTAGCAGGTCCTTCAACGTATTCTCAGGAATTGAGTACGGTGAAAAATTTGGAAGGACAAAGGCCGAAACCTCAATTTGAATTCGAGGTCTAGTTGGAGAGCCTAAATGGAAGTGACATAACTTCTGAGGCTTCGCTGCGACAGCTTGATTAAAGCCATTGACTTGGGTTTGAACGAGTTGAAATGGAAACTTGATCAGTGGTGATGAAGGTTGCTTCCGAACCCGAATCAATCAATGCACGTGCCTTAGATTTGATACATGCATGGCAGATATTTATAAGGGCAGTGCCTAGCAAGACACCTTGTGTGTTTGCAGAGAAATATGTTTGAACATTTCTCGGATTTTGGGGAGATGATTGTGTATCTGGAACGTTACTTGGATAAGTAACTGCTGCAGAGGCCGGTAGGGAAGGGGGGTCTCCACGATGAATGAGTGTGTCGTGACGACCTTTGCACGTAAAGCAGCTGTGTGCACTTGTGCAGTCTTTGAGAAGATGGCCTCTTGCAAAACAATTTAAACACAATTTTTGCTGCTTTATGTAAGCAGCTCAGTCCTTGACAGACATTTGGAGGAATTGCGGACATAAGCGAATCGGATGATTCTCTTTGGAACATAGCCTGCACGATTATGTCTTGACAGAAATCTTGCTTTCAAATGAATTGACCTTGGACAACGCCTCTTTGCGGGTAGGTCTTTGCTGCATTTGATGTGAACAGGTTTCGGAACGTAGGCCAAGGGAGGTAGTCTACACTGAAAACTTCAGTGTCGATGGGAGGAAGTCTGCAGCCTCTCATTATCGGAGGTGCAAGCGGAACTGGCTGCGGTCTACTTGCATCCGCAGCTTGTGCGATTTGCTCACTAAGTTGAGCTGCACAGCGTTCGTAGACAGCATAGCAATAGAAATATTTATTCTGCCTGATTGCACTATCTTCACTGCTTTCCCCTTTGATCGCAGTTTTGAAGCTCAGCTCGTATTCCCTTTCGACCTTTTCCCATAGGGATCGGATTTGGTCTCGGCGGATCTCGAGTGTGTATACTGTTGTAGGAATGGTGGATGGCATGTTGATCATAGCCTCATAATGGCTAAGTCGATCGGAAATAGCGATAAAATCGTTCAACGTCATTTTTATCGAGCTAAGGAGCTTGCTGACTTGAGCGCGTGTGCCTGTCGGACCCCTTGGAATAAGCTGTTTAGGGTTAACAAGGCTTATATTCCCAGTAGGAGGTGGTTCACTTTTTACTTTTGAAGCCGCCGACCTAGGTGTTGGTACTGCTTCTGGTATCGCGTTGCGGATGAACGGATAACTGCTTCATATTATTCTCTGAGTTCGTATATGTGACAGTGGGTCACTGTTTAGCCAACCTTCGCTGATATGTTGGATTGAGCTAAGCGGACCGTTGGAATTGAAACAGTCCAATATGGTCTTTCGGATACTCAGAGAATGAATTAAACAAAAAGACGTTTCCACAAAAATAAAAAAAAAATTGTTATATTTTTTTTGGAGCGTGCGGAAACTGAACATTTGGACGGGAAACTTGTGTAAGTAAATTTTTACATTAGCGATAATGATCGTGACTGTGTAGTGTTGGAATGGTGATCTCGAATAAAAATATTTTTTGTATCACTGCAGCCCTGGATGTGCTGGCATGTGATTATAATAACAGCGGATTGTGTAATTGACGCGTAATGATAAACCTATCAATTCACACAAAGTCAGCGGAAAATAAATTTCCGAACAATATGCTTTACGAAC
The DNA here is from genome assembly GCA_035044305.1 of Drosophila nigritarsus. NCBI lineage: Eukaryota > Metazoa > Arthropoda > Insecta > Diptera > Drosophilidae > Drosophila > Drosophila nigritarsus. Next base: position 30,703 of record JAWNMF010000369.1, on the reverse strand, counting down.
GTGTACAACAATATCAAAATTATTAATTAAAACAATAATAATAATAAATACTAATGTGAATAATAATATTTATGGTGTGTTAATTGTGTTAGTTCTTTGCCGTCACTGAAATAGTGGATGTGTACATACATACATATGTTTTTGAATTAATGCAATTGTAATTAGTTGTTGAGTTATGCCGTCTGTTATCTTTATTGATCTCTTTGTGTGTGTGTGCGGCCTATCCGTGTTGTTTTATTTTATTGTTGTATGTTTATATGTTTTGATGTATGTATGTATATATGGTGTGCCGACAAAGACTTACACATATATTTGGATTTATAATTATATTCGTAAACATATAAAGTGTTAATTATTTTCTTGTATATACTTGTCGGAGGCAGCAGCAGCCAACAATCAATTATGTAAAACATCGATTAAAAATGCAACGTTTGTAACGTCATTGCTTGCCCATCCCTAATTGTCATATTTGCCTTGCACATGCAAATTTAGCTAATTCACTCTCGATTCTGCACTCCTCGGTTAGTCAAACTATAACCTAAGCAAAAACATTGTTAACAAAAGTGAATAAACACACAACCCATGAAAGAAAATAATGTAAAGTTATCGTATTTTACATTAATTAAAATAAATCGCACAAAATTCATAACCCAATTCGCAAACAGGTGACCGCAAAAAAGCTCATCCTCTAAACAATACTTATGTATGCAGTATATGTATGCAATACACTGTAATTATATGCTGATACAGTAAATTGCACTTGTTGCCAAAAATTTGCTAACGCTTGTATTATCGCGTTTTTTTTAGATTACAAGCTGTTGTTTTGGATTTGGGACATAAACCAATTTTACTGTTCAGTGTGGTGGAGGATTGGCATATGACATTTTGCTTTAATTAAAATTGTTTGCATGTACATGTGTACAGAAAACGAAACAATTTGTGTCGTAATTTTTATTAAATTTACGAAGAGCGTTTGGATGCTCTGATCACTTGACGTGTGTCTGTGTGCCTGTATGTACATATGTACTTAAAGGCACAGGAACTATGAGCAATTTGAAATTTGCTCATGTAGCTGCACTACAGAAAAATGGCGGCTGTGAAGAAAAAATGTTCACTGCACACTTGCACACCTTGGTATTGGAAAAATCTGAAAACCAGTAACTGGCGATTCAGCGGACTGTATGTTCTTGAGGATGTATGTACGTTAGGTGTACTTATCTGGATGTGGTTAGGAATTAAAATCCACCAATGCGAGCTGGGGCGAGCTTAGGAAAATTGCTTATATTTATCCGGCTTGAAGGACCATGAAAATGTGGTGGGGTGGTTGATTCTTCCTTCCGTCTTTCCCTGTCCAGGAAAAGGCAGTTGTGGTGTTTTTGGTTTTTTCACTTTTATGTATTTATTTTATAAGAATATATTCTCTACTTCCTGGTAGGTTTGTGGTAATTTTACAATTGATTTAATGTTAACATTTTAACATTTATGTTGCTAATAACAGCGCTGAGTGCGCTGAGAGGAGGTTGCATTGCAAAGAGAGAGAATGTGGATCGTAGGTTCATGATGCCAAAATGACACAAGCTGATCAAGCCTGGCTTAATACAACCAACCTAAAAATTCTCCTCCCTTTGCAATGCGCAGCATTGGAAAATGAAAAAAATAGATGTTGCCTTAGGATAGGCAATTGCCGGTCAGCATCCAGCCAAACTCAGTGTTTTGGGCGACAGGAAGGCCGCCCTGGCTCGGAAGCATGCTCGGCAGGATAATGTGTGGATACACGGATTAGCGAGATAGTCGCTGGAGTGTGCTATCCCTCGCCAGCCACGACAACATTGGAAAACTTTTTCCGAAGAAGCCTTGCTGATGGCTCGGAGTGGGGTACGGCGGTGGTTGTCGCTGGTGGCGGCGTATTCCATTTGCTATTAAAATCATAACACGTATTTTGCTGCTGCTGCTGTTGCTGCTGATTGTGCTGCTCTTGCTGCTGCAACTGATGGTGCTGCGATTCCTGTGGACTGCGAACGGTACGATATATTCGCTACTCCTCAAGTTTCGCAAATGATTTTGAATCAATTTATTATCTAGTACAAAGGCTATTATAGCAAAACGAGGTCGTTCTCTATTGGCTGCAAGCTTGACATTCCATACGTGATGAGTACCCTCTGCTAGTGTTGGGTTGAGATAGCAATCCCAACTGCGGAATGCTAGTGGTAGTGAGCCTCCATTTTTTGTTATGTTTAACATTAGTAATTTCTTCTCATCACTGAGAGTGATATGTGGTACTTTCCATGTAATATTAGTTATATTTAATTTATACTCAGTACTGTCAATTTTAGTGTGATATACTTCATCCATATTTTTAGTTATGAGTAGAATTAGTTCATGTTTACAATTTAATAAGACTTTGTTATAGTCTTCACAAAATCCAAGCAGGTTTTTAAGAGGAAGAGAGAAGTTAAAATATCCTTCATTTGCCAGTTGTTTTTCATTTCCATTAAACCAACCAGAATTCTCAAGCATGCGACTTTCAGGCTTATTCAAGGAAATATAGTTTTTTAAGGTTGACGAAGTGCCAACAAACCTTGTTCGATCAATTTCAATTCCATTCAACTCATATCGAACCTCATCAAAAAGATAGCTCATGCAATTGTTTTTTAGTTTACCACCTCCAGTAGACGTTTTGCTAGCCAAAGAAATCATGCCCTCAATATTAATAAAACTCTCGCTCGGTAGCACATATAAGTCCTGATTTTGGATTGTGATTCTAACTTCATCATTACTCTTAAATGATTGGAGATAGGGAGAGTAGCTATGATATTCTTTTTTAGTTATACTCTCATCCAAATAGGGTTTCTCTCGAACAGCCAACAAATTACTCATCGTTCTCTTATTTTTAGGCCCAGTGATTTTAAAAACAATTTGTTCTCGGTTGTGAGTTTTGTCCTTAACGACCTTCTTTCTTCTGCAGTATAACTCAAAGTGTTTGATGATGGGGGATAACCCACATTTTTATTGTAAATAATCATTTTTGATGTCTTAAATGTAAGCGAAGTGTAACACTTTCATTACGTAAATTAACTAAATGACCGTCCTGATCAACAATCCGTATTATTAATGAGTGTATCTCTCTAGTGTTCACTGGGAAATAAATAAGATTGTTGGGCTTCTCACTCATTTTATAGCCTGGAGGAACATTTAAAGCAAACTCATGTAATACATGGCTTGATTCTGCATTAACATATGATCCGCTTACAATATTACATTCTATCCGAATTGTATTTACTTTTAAAATATCTACAGGCTGGTCTGAGATGTGTATTGAATTCGGGTTTAATATCTTTTTATTAAACCCAAATAATTGACCAATTGTATTCCCTTTATTAAAATATATAGCTTGTTCCTTAGTTGAAATTATTACTTGCAGCGTATTGTTGTTACTTTCGATGATGGGGTGTTTCAATTTATCTGATTCTTTTTCCTCCATTTTCTCAATAATAATATTTCTTATATCACTAAGCTCGTATGATCCAACAGGTATCTCAAAAACATGTTCTCCAATATGAAATAAATTATTATCATGATCAACATTTGGAATTGAGTTATACATGTGAAAATCAATGAGTGCACACTCATAATTTCCCTGCAATTCAATAGGTGGATGATAGTTTGCCATTAAAATTGAGCTGTTGCCCGTCAAAGTAAGAGTTGTTGTCATTTCGATTGATTATTTTCAAGTGAAATAATAATATCATTTCCTCATATTATATCTCAAATTCTAATAAAATCAGCGAATCCCCGTCTATAGCGTCCATTTTCTATAGGATCATCTTTACTTATTAGTACGAAACCATAATTTTCCTTCCAACAAAATTGACAAATGTTCTTAAATTCATCAAATTTCATATCTACGCCCACATGATCTTGGTATACATGTTTCATATTTAGTTCATCTTGCTTGAACATTATTATTAGGTTTGCATTATCACGAATAAGATGTTTAGGGATGCGTGTATACGTTTGACATAAATAAAACGCATCAATATTATTATGGCGTCCCATACAGAAGTATGTACGGATATTATTTTGTTTTTCACATGCTACATCATCAAAAATCATTATAGAGTTCTTTTTAGCTTTACTTGGTGCTAGAACACTTTCATTTTCTGAGAATGTAAAATATCCCATTCCTTTTATTGGGCTCACGAGTGTTTTCAAATATTCATATTTCGGTTGTTGTAAAGACTTTGAATATAAATAAATATTTTCGAACTTTAGTCCATTCGGACTTTCAATCAAACTGATCATTACATTTGTTTTCCCACAATTAGAAGGTCCAACAATTAAGGCTCTAATTGAATTGGGTAATAATCTGCTATGTCTAACTTGTTTGTCTTCCCCGTTTTTAAAATCGATATTCCTCACTTCTATGTTCGTTTTTTGTTTTATTAATCTCATATCTGATATTGTTTTTTCAACAGATCATTACTCTCTTATAAGACTTTGAAGAATAAACAACTATTAAAATGGTAATTGCGCTTTTATAAATCAATTAGTAGCAGAACAAAGCTCTATCGAGGTAGAGGTCTTATTGATAAAATAATCAACTCACTCCCAATTGAGCTACATATACCAGGTTATCAGTTTTGTGGTCCAGGAACAAAGCTAGAAAATCGTTTGGAAAGAGGCGAGAAGGGAATAAATCCACTAGATGCTGCTTGTAGGGAACACGATATAGCATATTCTAATAATAAAGATTTGGGAAATCGTCATATAGCTGATTCAATTTTAGCTGAGAGAGCGTGGGAGCGTGTAAAGGCCTCTGATAGTACTCTTGGAGAAAGAACCGCTGCTTATTTTGTAACCAATATAATGAAAGCCAAGAAAAAATTTGGTATGGGTCTCAAACAAAAAGAAAATAAAAAACCCTGTGAGAAAAAGAAAAAATTTATGCATGCAGTAAGAGTGGCTACCAGAGTGTTGAAGAAGGAAAAGCCATATGATATTCAATCTGCGATAAAAATCGCTAAAAAAGCAATAAGCAAGACTTTTGGACGAAAGAAAAATGCAGTAATAATTCCTAGAGTTATTAGTGTACCTAAAGTTGGTGGCTTCTTGCCACTTATACCTATTATAACAGCACTCGGAGCATTAGGTGGACTTGCCTCTGGTGGTGCATCTATTGCAAAGAGTATTAATAGCGCGAAAAATGCACAGAAAGAATTAGAAGAGAATAAACGGCATAACAGAAAAATGGAAGCCATTGCTTTAGGCAATGGACTCTATCTAAAACCATATCAAAAGGGATATGGTATATCAACAAACCATTCAAAAAACTTTTAAATGAGCTACCTAACAAACCGCTGTCGAACATTGACATTATGAATTTTGCCTACAAACATATCCCCCTTTTCAGAGGTGTTTTTATGAGAGACTCATTACCAAAACGAGTGCGGAGAAGGGAATGTGGTATTGTTAACTTAGACCTTTCAAGTGGAGCTGGAACACATTGGGTAGCTTACTACAAAACAGCTAAGCAAATTAGATATTTTGATAGTTATGGAAATTTACCACCACCTCTAGAGCTTATTAGATATTTAGGAGAGAATATACAATACAATTATAATCAAGTTCAACGATTTGGTTCTTTTAACTGTGGTCATTTATGTTTAAGATTTCTATTAATGGAGCAAAAAGACGATGATTTAAATTAACTTGTATTCAAATTTTAAAATTAATAAAAATAAAAAGAAAAGAAAAAGAAAACCAGATAATATTTAATTTTAGTATATAACAGCTATATTTAGTCTTACTATCTTTAGTTTGATTAGAGTGAGTGTATTGTTTACATCGGAATCAACCTGAAGAACCGTATTAAACCATGTTAAACCACATGATAAACAGGGGTAAACCATATGAAAAACAGCAAAAAACCAGATGAAAACCGTATTAAACCATGTTAAACCACATGATAAACAGCGAAAAACCACATATAAACAGTGATAAACCACATGATAAACAGTAACAACCGTTCGAAAACCAGAAACCACATGCAAATGTCATTTAAATAACTTAAAAATGGATGAACATATACTAAAAGAATTGACGAAAACAAGAAGCGCACTAAAAAGAAAATTCCAAAGCATTAAATTAGGTAGAGCCGCAAATGAATATCAACTGGAGGAAACGTTTAAGCCAATAACAAAACCTCTTCAAAAAATCGTTAGGCGGAATGAAATAGCAAATCAGTTTATGAAAGTAAAAAAAGAAGAAGAGGAAAGACAAGTAAATACTAAGAATGAAATTAATAGGGCTGAAAACTTTAGTGATTATTATGATGCAATAGATAGAGGAATAACTGAGCTTCGAACACAAGATTTTTCGTTTGCACCAAGCGAGGAGAGTTATAATAAAGCTGATACAATTAGTGATGAGGATCAGAGTCAAACGAATACAATAACTGATGAGATCTTTAATCTTAGTGTAAATGAATTAGAACGTCAGAATAAGCTTGATAAAGCATTTGGACCCTTTAAAAAAAGTGGGCAAATTATGTTGGGTAGTTCTAAAATTAGTGTTTACAACAATAAAATTGAGTTGGAAACTGGTGAAAAATGGAATCTAACTCCAGGATTATATTCTTTAATATACTTGAATAAGCCTAAAGGTTATAATGATACGGATTTGGACGTATATCAGAAAATCTTAACAAAGACCAATGCCCATAGAAAAAATCATCTACCTCATGGTTCGCTCAAGGGTAATCGTTCTATCAAGTACAGTCAAATAATAAAAAAACTTTTCTCAAAAAATGATGAACCAAGTGCAATGTCTACACCTTTAAACAAGAAATCGATACATGAGGGTGGAAGTTTTATGGCAATCACTTCAACTAAGCCGAATTATGTTTATTGGGATGATCCAAATGAGATTGTAGATAGACTTAAACTTTTATTTGCCTCACAGGCAGCTGGAAACTCCAATCATAATAATGAAATCGTTTCGATAATTGAAGAGCTTCGGGAAGCAAACATTTATTTATTAAATAAATGAAACTGTAATGTACATTAATTTATTAATATCAAAATGCCTCTTGACAAGTTTGGTCACTTCTTCTCGACTAGCGATGGAAAAGAAAGATCAAGTATAAAAAAACAAATAATTGGTGTTCTAGTTGATGTTGATCAGAATATTATTTTTTTAAACAAACGTCTTAAAAATGTGGGTGATCCCTTGGAAGATAATGATGCAGTTAATAAAGCCTTTTTAGAAAGAAAAGTAGAAGACCTGATGGAGAACTTTGAAAAAAATTTAAAAGAAAAAGATCAGTCGGATCAAAAAACAATAAGTGCAATATCATTTACAATTCTTCATGAGCTTAACACTTATAAAATTGAGGTGGAAGAACTCTTGAAAAAATCGGAAAGTTCTTTACAAGCGAACTTTAATTCGCAAATAGAGTTAATAAGAAGTTTAATTAATGGTGAGAGTCAAAATATGAAGATAAAAATCGATTCTATAATGTTTGATAATAAAAATACATAAATAATGTGAGATGTGTATGCTAAGAGTTATAATCTATATGAACGTTACCAAGTTCGGACATTACTCAAATGAGCGGAATAAAAAGAAAAGTAATTTATACTTGGCGGAAGTGGATGTGGAAAATGGTTAAAGTATTGGTACTAAATAAAAACTTATTAAAAATGTTCTGTGCTCAGCACTTTTCGAAAGGAAGCAGGCCTTGTTCTCACTTATAAGAGAAAAAAATAAAAATAAAATAAATAAATAAATAAAATTAAGGAAATATAAACATAATTAATAAACATGTGAATCATGAGTAGGAGGAATTTAATAGAAGAATTACATGCGCCAGCACGTAAAAATTTTAAACGCCGAAGAGTTATTATGAAGGGAATCGATGATCATTGGCAAGCAGACTTAGTGGAAATGCAAAATTACTCCTCATCGAATAAAGGATATAGATTTCTATTGACAGTTATTGACACATTTTCTAAATATGCATGGGGACAAGCATTGAAAACAAAAACAGCGAAAGAAGTTAAACATGCATTCTCGTGTATTCTTAAAGAAAATCGAATCCCTAAGAATTTGCAGACTGATGATGGAAAAGAATTTTTTAATTCAGACTTTAAGAGTTTGTGTAAAAAACATGATATAAATCATTACTCAACTTATAGTTGTCTTAAAGCATCAATTGTTGAACGTTTTAATAGAACACTCAAGGAGATGATGTGGAGAGAGTTTAGTTATAATGGAACATATTGTTGGATTCAAATTTATAAACTATTGATAAATGAGTATAATAGAAAACATCATAGAACAATTCAAATGGCCCCAATTGAAGTAAATTCATCAAATGAGAAAAATTTATTAAATACCGTCTACAATCATATAAAAATCTTTAATGGTAGTAAATTTCGTGTTGGAGATTATGTGCGCATTAGTAAGCATAAACATGCATTTGAAAAAGGGTATACACCAAACTGGACAACTGAAATTTTTAAAATTAATGAAATTCAGAATACGAATCCCACTACATACATACTGGAGGACTATCAAGGTGCAGTTCTGAAAGGAGGTTTCTATAATGAAGAGTTGAGGAAAACAAAATTTCCAGACACGTACTTGGTTGAAAAGATAATAAGGCGACGAAATGATAGAGCACTAGTTAAATGGCTTGGGTTCACAAATGATCAGAACTCTTGGATAAATATAAGTGAAATTTTATAAAGATGCACCTGTAAACGTACGTGTGCGGACTATCAATAATTTATGTAGTCGCTGTAGAGTTTGGGATATAAAAGAGTGTCCTGAATAGAACTGACTCATACAAAAAGATGTCGTGGAACATGGAAGACTTCTTCTGCATGATGGACGAAGAGGATCCTATGAACATACATTTGGGGGAGCTCATGTGGCCGGTACCTAGTGGAGGAGGAGGTAACGATGGGTTACATCACAATCATCATCATCTAACACCACCACCACAACCATCACCATTTATCCCGAAAATCACAGAGCTCAGTCGATCGGAATGGCTTGAGCTGTTGGAAACAGAGTTTTCTGACATCAGTGAAGAGGGTCAACGAATGGAGCCCACCCTTTCAGAGCTTCTAGATGAAGAGCTCAAGAGCGAAGAATGGGATATTCGTGAAATTTTAAATGATGATGTTCTATTTGAAAAAAGTAATGAATTTTTAACCTTCATTAAAAATATTTAAAAATGAATAAAAATTCTTTTATTTATAATTATTCTCAAATGTATTTTATTATTAAGTCTCCTTTTTTTAAATAAAAAAATATATAAAGAATACAAATTACTCTGTGTTATTTATTTTATTATTTGTTATTATTATTATTTTTATTTATTTTTTTTTTTTTTCAATCATGAATATCTTACGTATTTCTTCTTCGTCTTCTTTTCTCAATATTCTTACCAGCAGCTGAAAATGTAGTTTTCTTATATTAAAATAAAAGAGACACATTTTTTTTTTCTTTTGTTTTCAATAAATATTTGTTTGTTTATTTTATTTTCTTTTTTCTTAATTCTACTTACATATTATTTAATTACATATTTTATTTAAATATTAAATATTACTATTTATTTATACTCAGTACTAAGAATTGATTCTATAATGCCCCCAGGCATATGTTCTTATACCATCATTCCTTATTTTTCTTTTATCATCTTTACAACTCAAAGTTGTTTTTCTTACTTTATGCGTATACAAATTGTGTATCTGTGATCTAAATATTAACATTTCATCAGAAAATGTCTTATTTTGGAAAAGACATTCCTTATAGTTATTTATAGTTAACTTATCTATTGCCGACTTTTTTACTCCTTTGGATTTTTTAATGCACCCACCCCCCTCAAGAGACAATGAGTACATTTTTGCTCTAAGCCCTACAAACTCTAGCATTCTTTTTCCACAGTTTTCATCTTTCATCATACCTAGAACTTTCTTATTGCACCTCTTAATCCCGTATTTTTCTGCCAACTCTTTGGGATACTCAGAAGTATCAAATCTCATTTCAACATCTTCAGCAATATCTTTGAAAAAATCATCTGTCTCAATAGAATATATGAATGAATCGGTATCCATATAATTCAATGAGACATTCTTTTGAAATTTCGGCTTCATGTAGTCGTAATGAAAATCATACATTTGCCATTTTGATAATTCCAAAACAACAAAACCTAAATACATGGGCTTATCATACACATTATGTAGACGATTCATTTGAATCGCATACATGTCTTCGGAAAATTGTGCAGAACTATGGAAACTGGCCTTTGCAATAAGGGCACGAGCACCCAACCTATTGCAGTTTGTGGTTTCCCACGATGTCACCAATTTGATATCTTTACGTTTTTCAACGTTTTCCATCGTCTTTCCATAGACTGCATTATTCAATAATTTGAAAAAGTCTTTTTCAAAATTATTTTTTGCCGATGTTCTATGAAATGTATTCAAATCTATATACTTTTTAAGCCAGGGAGACTGTTTAAATTCCAAAATCTTATGAATTTTTGTTAATTTAAGACCATTTCTTAAACATTGCTGAAGATTTCTGTAATGGATAGGGTACTTTGTTTTCGACCTTAGGTCCGCAACAAGCTTTTGAACTTTAGCCTCTGGAGTAGGCTTTTGGTTAGATGGACAAAATGGTAGATCATTATGATAATCATGAAGCGAGTCTGGATACAAAAGATCTACCTCGAGAATGTATCCAGACTCTGAATTTTCAGTGATTGATGAAATATCAAATGAATTTATTTCATCATCATTCATCCATCTAAAACCAGAATATGGGAGATGTTGGGACATAGCCCAACCATATAAATTATTTGCATCTAAGTACATTAAAAATTCTGATGGCTTAGTGCTATCATAATTCTCCATATATAGATGGTTGGCTTTTGAGTACCGCTTACAGCACTGAACTAAGCCACCACGAATGCCCATTTGGATAAACCTATACATATTAATATCTGTTAGCAACTCTAATTCCTATTTTCGTGGTCTTTAACATTGCATCCCACGAAAGGCCAGGTGTTGTATAATAATGGGCGGGATCTAATAAATAAATTTTCTTGCAAATAGCTCGAAAATTTTGAAAAACATCGGCAAGTAGTAGAACATCAGTCTTAAGATACAACTCCATGTAATCTTTGAGACTTTCACATTTGAAAACTGTCCAAACACTTTGCGCATGAGTATAATCTTCGAGTGAGCATTCTTTATTTGTTAAACTATTAAAGAAATTATCCCTAGGGGGAAGAGCAGACTCATTTAATCTGCCCTCTGAGTTGATATACTCATAGGGAAAGACCCCCTTCCTACGTAAAAGCTCAAACTCGTTATCTAATGGGTAAAATTTTTTTACATTAATGAAATTCTCTGTGTCTAGATTGCTACTAAGTGCATCTAGACTTGTTGCCATGAAACGGAATGTGTCTAAGAATCTAATTTCAAGGTTTTTATCATGGGATGCAATGTGGATGTATTTTGAAAAGTGAGATGTACAACTCCTTATTAAGGGGAAGTACTTTAATCTCACCTTCGACTTTATTTAATTCCCTAACAAATAAGTGGGAATCGTATTTCGAAAAATTGTGAAAAAATACTGGGACAAAAGGTGCAAGTTGAAAATTTATGTTGCAGACATTATGTGCTGCCCCCCTGTACGACCCGGTTAAATGGCAATGATCTCTAACGCGATCATTGCCTAAGGACTTTTGACATATGTGACAAATGAGAGCGTTTCTAAAACTATACTCTTCATCGACACTCATGGCTATAGGTTTTATAACGGATAAATAGTTGGTGTAAATTTCGCCTACATCTCTGATAAGAGACTTGACAAATTTTACACCTGCATCCTCGCCAGTCTCTAAAACAAGCTTGTCTAGAGCTGGGTTAAATGCACACTTTATGTAATACGAAAACGCTATTGGGATGTGCTGAGAAGTTGCTACAACATTCTCACTAAGTTGGGCATTTAGGGGGGTGAGCATGCATTCAAAGTCGGCATATACTACAAAAGGTACATCTAAACTACGATTATAATTTTTAAAACTAAGGCTTGCCTTTTCCTCTGATGGGAGCGTAGAAACCACCTTTCCACACTGCTGACGATGCTCGATATACATCCTCTCGTTGTGTGAGTAATTGAGACACGTCCTACAAAAATACAGTTGCGCCTTGTGTGACGTAATTTGGCGACTTACAAGCCTGAAAGTATATGACAAAATATATGTATATGAAAAATATTGTTTTTAATAAAGAATATTTATTAAAAAATATTACCTTGACAAATTTTTAATCCATACAAAATGTGCACGCTCTTCACCCTCCAGCAACATCAGACTAATGTGGATTTCCTTTTCCACCGTTGTCGCGTATAATGGGCCGTTGACTGCGCCCGTCTGCTCATCAAATCCGAAAACATTAACACTGATGTTCTGATTTTCACCTTCAAAAATTTTTATTTGCTCCAAAGGTAGCGGAAAGTTCAAATTTGCAAAATTTAAAGTCAACCTTTCATCGATTTTTATTGATGAACTCTCAATGGAATCAACTTTGTATGCAGAACATCTTGCGGACTTATTGTTCAGTGGTGCTTTGAGGGCTGAGATTAATGCCCATTTAAAACAAAATGCATCATTGTTTTTTACATTTATAATTGCTTTTTTGTTTCTCAGCCCTTTCGGTGTTTCAATGTAACTTGAAACTTTGAGCGGAGTATATTTATTGATATTTATCTCCAGCCTCAATATTTGACTCATTGTCCAGCCGCTATCCTTCTCCTGGAATTCATCCATTTTACCGCTAATTATAGCTGCATGAGTTTTGATGATCTCTCCTAGATCACTCGATGCTGTTATGACACACATATTTGACTGATGTGATTTTATTGTCATCAGCATTTCATCATCACTGAATTTAATGTACTCCGCAAAGAGTTCTAAATTCATTTTACATGCGGTGTGCGTAATTAGTACATTTCTTATAAGTGGAAGGATATTTCTTGAGCCGCCTCACTCAGAAACTCTTCTGGTTCCACAATGTTTTTATTCTTATTCTCATAAGAAAATGTACTAATCCGGTTTTTAAACCCACTCGAAATCATTTTAACCTGGGTATTCACAGGTGTAAACACTAGCATCTTATGCGTATTTGATCGAAGATGGGCGCTCCACTTTGATGATGGTATTTGCTCATTGCATGCGGTACAGAGTTTGGTCTGAGTCGTTGATGACGGTCTTGAAGAGTTGATGTTGTTGGTGAAGGCGGTGGGGGTGATGTTGGAGTTGGTGGTGGCGGAGATGGGGTTGATGGCGAAGTTGGTGTTGTTGGTTGTGGGGATGATGTTGTGGTTGATGTTGATGCTGCTGGAGTTGGCAATGGTGGTGGTGGGGGTGATGTTGTTAATGAAGATTTGCTGGAGTTGGTGAAGGTGGTGGGGGTGATGTTGTAGTTGGTGTTGGTGGTGGGGTTGATGGTGAAGTCGGTGAGCTGGTGGGGGTGATGTTGTCGTTGATGATGGTGTGATGTTGTCGTTGGTGATGGTGATGGGATTGATGGTGGAGCCGGTGTTGTCGATGTTGGTATTTAATGTATTATCATTAACCATATAGGTTAAATGATCAAAATAATTAGGCCGGCTCTGACCTTGAGCTGAGTTACTCCGGGCAATATATTTGATGCCCTCGAAGGAGTTGGTGGAGTTGTTCTTCTTAACAGGCATTTTTAAATTTTTATTTTTTTTTTTTACTGAACCACTTTGTTATTAGAAAACGAAATTTTAGTTTTGTATTTCACTTTGCTAGCACAAACACGAAGTTTTTAATTTTGTTCACCACTTTGATAGCACAAACACGAAGTTTTTAATTTTGTTCACCACTTTGATAGCACAAACACAAAGTTGTTAATTTTGTTTACCGTTTTGTTAACAAGATGAAAGAGTTGACGATTCAAGTGTTCGAAAACTACTAAGGTTTTAGAAATAAGAATCTATAATCTTAGGTATGAAGTCTGTATGAAATCATCATAAGGAGAGTCACTCAAACAGAGTGCACTGTAAAAAGGGAGAGAACCGAAAACGAACACACACACACACACACACAAAAAGGTAGCAGCACGTGTCAAACGTACGTGCGAAGTACCTACTCAACATCAGTTTACCTCAACAATACTGTAATTATGATGTGGGAAAACATTAGGTGGGAGGTGTCCTATGTCCTACGAGTTCTAGCCAATGACAACGAAGGTGTGAAAAGAGAACCAAAAACACTTTTACACTGATCAATGAACTCACCCTCAAAAAATTACAAACATGTACCTGCACACTTGTGCGGTAGCTGCTAGCCGATCTTCCACTATATTCTAGCATATAGGTTACACGGTACATGCCTTGCTCTCCTCCTTAAAAAACACAAGCACGTACGCACACTTGTGCGGCAGCTGCTAACCGATCTTCCACCATATTCTAGCATAGAGGTTACAGGTTACATACCTTGCTCTCCTCCTCAAAATACACAAGCACGTACGCACACACAAGTGCGCGAGTGATCCTCCACCTAACTCTCACCCCCAATAAAAAAAGGGTCATCCATAAATCTACACCCCTCATCATATATGTCACGCACGTGACCCAAAACCACACATTTTTCTAAAAAAGGTCACACACCTGTCACTCCCCCACCCAAAAGCAATAAATTATGTGCTATAATGAAGCAATTAAAAATCAAAAGCAATAAAAAAAACGATTAGCACTTCCTGTCCTAGAATCCCCAGTTCCCTACTACTGGTGTCTTCTTCCTTTGCTTCTTGCTTCCTTCAATAAAAGGCAGCTTGGGTTGTTTTAGATCACTTTGGATATGTTATTGCACTTAGAAAATATCCACTACTTCTTGTGTTGGTGGTCGTATTACAAGTAATTTTAATGCTAACATGTTAAGATGGTGGTTGCTAACAGCGCTGAGTGCGCTGAGAGCAGGTTGCCGGTCAGCATCCAGCCAAACTCCGTGTTCTGAGCGAGAGGAAGTCCGCCCTGACACGGAAGCTTGCCCGGCAGGGTAATGTGAGGATACACATCGAATCCAAGAATTAGCGAGATAGTCGCTGGAGTGTGCCATCCCTCGTCAGCCAAGACAGCATTGGAGAATTCGTTGTGCAGCTCATTGCTGACGGCTCGGAGTGGGGTCCGATGGTGGAGTTGAGGGTCGACCTCAAGCACAACTTCCCGATTCAGTCCTGTTGATTTCGATCGGAGCACAGCGGTACAAACGCGTTCGGTTCGGTTGGAAGGATTGTCACGCTTGTGTGCCGCATCAACGAGGCCAACGAAGTCGCAATTGGAGCCTCTGGAGATGTGGGCGGTGAGCGGCTGTCCATCGGCGTAGCAGATCCACTGGGTGAGGAGGAGCGCGGGGCTGGCGAAGTGACCTGACACGACGCACCACTGCGGCAGGAATCTTTGGAGTGATTGTGGGCCAGGCAGTTCGGGCAGTAGTGGTTGATGAACACTGCTCTCAACCGCTTCTCGGCGGAAAGGCGCAGAAAACGCTGGCACTTCCGCAGCGAAGAAAAAAAAAACTGTGAAGGAGGAAAGGAAACAAGCTTATTATTTCGTTTGACAAAAAACAATAATAAAGGAATTTCCTGATCAAACTCAGTGGACATAGTGCTAGGAGCCGGAAAAGCCGTTAGCTGAGCGATTGCCGACTGCGGAGAATAAGCGACTGTTGTGGGCGAAGGCGAGGCACCGCTGGACGATGAATTCTCACCATAGTAGTTAGAGGCATGTTTATTGACAGCCGCGCCGGCCGCTACGGTAGACGAGACGGTCGCAACTGCAGCCTGATTTTAAAAACTGCTTAGCTGCTTGTCCAGTGTGGTGAGCAGCTGCAACTGTTGAAGATGTCGGTGCGCCGGCTTTGGCTGCATTACTGGACTGTAGCTGCCGATCGGGGATGGCCTCTCGAAACTGTCGTAACTCGTAAAGTGTTCACGGCCGCCACTCGCCGCAGCCGCATTGCAGCTGGCGAGACTTGCCGCCGTAATGGTGGCTAGGTGCGGATGTTGAAATTCCTCCGCAGTGCTGCCAGTGCTACCGGCGAAACCGGGTACGATGCGATTGTATGCGTAAGACCAGGTGCTGCAGTTGGGATCCATGTGGGGTGCTTGAGATGTGTGCGTGCGGATAAAATTCGTTTCACATATAGAATCTGAGTCTCTTTTAAGACTCGAAGGAAGATCCTCCACCTCCCAGAATTTTGTGAGAAGATTCTCTAATGGAGGTTTCGGATCACGGGAAATTCTTGCTGTGAAGGATGAAATTGATGTCGCAGTGCCTTGTGTTATTGGACCTGTGAGAATCCATCCAAAGATTGATTCTTGTCCCAACAGTGTCCCGCAAATATTTAGAATGGAGCCGCCAAGCAATATGGACGGGATGATATCTGCGCCTAATAGCACGTCAATCTGCGAGCTCCTCGAAAAGGTCGGGTCAGCCAACTGGATATTTGGCAGGTCCTTCAACGTGTTCTCAGGAATTGAGTACGATGGCAGGTTGCCTGCCAAATGTGGAAGGACAAAGGCCGAAATCTCAATTTGAAGTCGAGGCCTTGTTGGAGAGCCTATGTGGAAGTGACATAACTTCTTAGGCTTGGCTGCGATAGCTTGATTTAAGCCATTGACTTGGGCTTGGACGGTTTGAAACGGAGGCTTGGTCAGGTTGAACAACCTGCTGGTGATAAAGGTTGCTTCCGAGCCCGAATCAATCAATGCACGTGCCTTATATTTGATACCTGCATGGCAGATATTTATAAGGGCAGTGCCAAGCAAGACACCTT
Organism: Drosophila nigritarsus; assembly: GCA_035044305.1. Taxonomy (NCBI): domain Eukaryota; kingdom Metazoa; phylum Arthropoda; class Insecta; order Diptera; family Drosophilidae; genus Drosophila; species Drosophila nigritarsus. The sequence goes on along the minus strand of JAWNMF010000369.1, from coordinate 13,821 downwards.
GTGTGTTTGCAGAGAAATATGTTTGAACATTTCTCGGATTTTGTGGAGATGATTGTGTTTCTGGAAGGTTACTTGGAATAGTAACTGTTGCAGAGGCTGGTGAGGAAGGAGGGTCGCCACAATGAAGGAGTGTGTGGTGACGACCTTTGCACGTAAAGCAGCTGTGTGCACTTGTGCAGTCTTTGAGAAGATGGCCTCTTGCAAAACAATCCACACACAATTTTTGCTGTTTTATGTAAGCAGCTCTGTCCTTGACAGACATTTGGAGGAATTTCGGACATAAGCGAATCGGATGATTCTCTTTGGAACACAGCTTGCACGATTGGGACTTGATCAAAATCTTGTTTTCGAAGGAGTTGACCTTGGAGAAACCCTCTTTGCGGGTAGGTCTTTGTAGTATTTGTGTGCTTGTGGTTGGCTTCATGTCCTCAATCGCCTCTAAGGTGCGGTATCGCTCCAATAGAAATGAGTTGAGCTCATCCCAAGTCGGAATTTCTGACTTATGGTGTAAGGATTGCTCCCATAATGAGAGAGTCAGTTTTGGGAGCTTCGAGGAACACAGGAAGACCAGAAAACAGTCCCAATTGTCAGTTTTGACCTTGGCTAGTTCTAGCGCGGTCAGGCACCCTTGGATGGTGCTCTGGTGGTCCTTGATGTGAACAGGTCTCGGAACGTAGGCCAAGGGAGGTAGTCTACACTGAAAACTTCAGTGTCGACGGGAGGAAGTCTGCAGCCTCTCATTATCGGAGGTGCAAGCGGAACTGGCTCCGGTCTACTTGCAGAGGCAGCCTGTGCGATTTGCTCACTATATTGAGCTGCACAGCGTTCGTAGACAGAATAGCAATGGAAATACTTATTCTGCCTGATCGCACTATCTTCACTGCTTTCTCCTTGGATCGCAGTTTTGGAGCACAGCTCGTATTCCCTTTCGACCTCTTCCCATAGGGATCGTATTTGGTCTCGGCGGATCTCGAGTGTGTATATTGTTGTAGGAGTTGTGGATGGCATGTTGATCATAGCCTCATAATGGCTAAGTCGATCGGAAATAGCGATAAAATCGTCATCATTTTTATCGAGCTAAGGAGCTTGCTGACTTGAGCGCGTGTGCCTGTCGAACTCCTTGGAATAAGCTGTTTAGGTTTAACCAGGCTTATATTCCCAGTAGGAGGTGGTTCACTTTTGACCTTTGAAACCGCCGACCTTGGTGTTGGTCTCTTGGAGCCACACGATTGTGAAATGGGCGTACTTCTGGTATCGCGTTTCGGATGAATGGATAACTGCTTGTTATTATTGTCTGATTTCAAATATGTGACTGTGGGTCACTGTTTAGCCAACCTTCGCTGATATGTTGGATTGAGATAAGCGGATTGTTGGAATTGAAACAGTCCAATATGGTCTTTCGGATACTCAAAGAATGAATTAAAGAAGGAGAAGTACTCACAAAAAAAAAAAATTGTTATATTTTTTTTGGCACGTGTGGAAACGGAACACTCGGACGGGAAACTTGTGTAAGTAAATTTTTACTTTAGCGATAATGATCGTGACTGTGAAGTGTCGGAACGTTGATCCCGCATAAAAATATTTTTTTATCGCTGCAGTCCTGGATGTGCTGGCATGTGATTATAATAACAGCTGATTATGCAATTGACGCGGAATGATAAATCATAAGTTGGCGACGCAGTGCTCTCTTATGCCTTGCCGGATCCAAGATCTCAGTTTTTAAAAGATGCTGAGATGGGGACTGGGTAGCGAACAAAGAAGTTGGCCAAGTAATGTTACGTATGAATAACACCGTTTCGTCGTCTATACGAACCTGTGAACTCAGCTCCATCTTCAAGTTGACAAGCTGCTCCAACCTCTGCCGGAATCGGATGATGTTTGCCTTGCGCGGCAGAAGACGAGCATTTAGAGTAACAGCCATTTTACATTCAACGATCAAAGGGATGTGATCGGAGTTAAGCTCAATTCGCTCAGATATACCAGGACAGTCAGAACGTATTCCAGCGTACACAGCAAAGTCAAGTTCGTTGCACCTCCCGTGGCAAGTACTTGGAGGTTGGAGTCTCTCACGCAATCCGAAAGCGCAATCCCACGGCGAGTGTCCAAAGCAGCACCCCAGAGGTGGTGTTGAGCATTCCAGTCTACAGTAATCAGGAACTTGGGACCAAGCTCTTCGAAGAGACATTTAAAGTCTTCTAATGCCCACACAAAACGTGGTGGACAATAGACAGCCGCTAGGACTATTTCGCCTTGATCACTAGGGACTTTAACGGCAGCACATTGTGCGCAGAGCCAACTTAAGGGAGTCAGTGCATGATGTTGCAGACAAGATTTTATGATCACTGCTGCTCCACCACGCGTGTGATCCGATGGATGATTGGCTAGGTGGATATCGTAGCCTGATAGCCTATAGTGTGATCTGGAGCAGTGGTGAGTCTCACAGACCAACATTACATCTATTTGATGGCGATGAATAAACAACTCCAACTCATTGGCGTTATTTGCAATGCTATTGGCGTTCCTCACGCCAACGCTCATCCCAATTTGGCAAGTACAGCGTGCAACAGGTCTATCATGGCCATCAGTGTCTCACTTAACTTGTCGAATTTTAACATAAGAATGTCAAGCTGGAGATGGGAGTGTTCATAATACAGATAAGGTTGTTGCACTAGCTGATATTGATCCTGTGAGGGCTGCTGATGTTGTTTTCGCAATGGCAGGTGGTGTTGTTGATGATGGCTTAGTTGCTGTTCACGCACTTGCTGCATGTGCTGTTGCTGTTAGTGTTGCTGATGCTGGCGTTGCTGCGAGTGATTTTGCTGATGCTGTGCGTGCTCTAGATGCCTAAGCATCTGGCGAACTTTAGGTAGTCGCGTTTTTCTTGTCCGCTGATGCTCAGGAACTTGCGGAGCATGTTAGAGGTTGCTGTTGATGCTGCTGCGGCTGCTGGCGGTGCTGAAATTGTGACTGTTGTTGTTGATGAAGCTGCTGCTGATGGTGACGCTGCTGCTGTGGCAGTTGCTGCAGGAGCCGAGGAGCCGTTTGCAGTCTGGCGGTATCAGCATATGAAAATTGTTCACTACGTATAGGAGCCTGGCTTCTTGGGCGCGACTTTTGTAGGTATTGAGCCGGCCTTCCAGACTGAGCCACAAGCTTCCTTTCCAAAGCGCTGATAAGCTGTGCATCCTTTCCAGCTTGCTGGATGGATTCCTCCGCGGTTAGCACATTTCGGGTCAGCATCCAATGGTTTTTCGCACACCTGACTAGCATGTGCTGAACCATACTTTACGCAGCGATGCTGCTATTGGCAATATTTCGTAGTGTGGCCAAATTCCTGGCAGCGGTGGCACTGGGGGATGTCAAAATGTCGATCAGGGCATACAACATGTGAGGAGCCATATAGCCCTGGTAAATATATATACATAAAATGTGAATTTATGCTATATGCGCCCCTCACAGTAACTGTATATCAGACCGAAATCCGGCCCTGATTGCAGTTGCGGCGAATTCGCTCTCTTTCGCCCTCTCCCTTTCGTACGCAGGTTGTCAGGCATATGAGCGTGTCTGACACATATGTCCACCAGGAAATGTGCCGTTATGGTGTGAGCACTATTGCGAGGGCAATATCTCCATCCATACTCACACTAACGGCAGACATAGGCTGGCACCAGCAAATGGCAGCGGAAAATTGCCAAAAATCACGCCACCGAGACGATCACGTGATTTTTGGTACAGTCCCGATTGTGTGCGTCGCGGCACACAATCGGCAGTCGGCAGACAAGTAAAACGACAGTGAACAACAAAAGAGTGAAAGTGCTTATCGAACAGAACGATACACAACCAAGGGCCAGGCCTAAGGACAACGCAGGACATTGTGGTCCTGAAGTTAGTGAGAAGTGTAAATCCTTGCCACGCTTGAGTCGTAGCAACAGGCGGAATCCGCACAAAAACCCTACAGTACTACAACTACTGCATTTGAGCATAAAGCTGTCAGGCGGCGTGACAGCATTTAGTGCTTCCAGCAGTCCAACAATGTTTGTGATACGCTTAGATTTTGAACTTCATCGTCAACAATCGGCGCATAAATTGGGGAAGTAGGCAACACTGTACTCATCTCTGCCATGTCAACTGACACAATGTCGGAGTCAGAATTTGACAGCAGGTCATCTAATGCTTGTGGTGCTGCACAAGCACCAGCAGAAGCTGATGGCACTGCGTCCAAGTCAATTCAATCATCGATTGTCGCGATTTTCCATTTTTTATTGTTGTCCTGACCTGGTGGGCGTTAATATTGGCGAAATTTTTGGTGTTGTTGTTAGTGTCGTTTTTTGTTGTTGGCGTTGTTAGTATTGTTGTTACTTAACATGCTTTTGTTATGATTATTTTTGTTGTTAGCCGTGTTCTTGTGGATGTAATTGTTGTAGCTGTTGGCGTTTGCAATTATTCTTGCATTATTGACGTTTTTGTTGTGGTTATCGTTGCTGCTTGCCGAGCGAGAGCGCAGATTATAGCGGTGGTCGCTGGTCTGCCTAGAGAAGGTGAGCGCCACGAAACTGCAGCTGCAGTGTCAAGCGCTAAACCGGGAGTGGCGGTATGGGTGTGTTGCTCATATTGATGCAAAACTCTAACGGTTCCCCAATCATAATAATAATTAATAACACATAAGCACTGGAACTATGAGCAATTTCGACTTACTTTGACAGCTGCACAAAAAAAAGCGGAAGATATTCACTGCACAATTGTTGTATTTTTTTATGGGGGCTTTTCGCTTAGCGAATTGCGGACCATATCATATCATCCATATATCCATACCATATCATCTGGTATGCGGACGGAGAGGGTGGCCAAAATTTTGTTTATATTTACATATATAAAAATGTGAATTTGGAAAATATGCTTAATTGATTTTCATTGAGATAGACATAAATCGAATATGATATAATATGATAGTATTTCGCAGTGGGTTACGGCGTACAATAAATTGTCGATAGCATTATCAAAAAATTAGTAGTTACATACCTTCACATTAACAGTCGATGTTGCCGGTAGCCTTATCATTATTAACTCATCGGTTTTGCACTCATCAATAAGTAGGCCCCTGATGCCAACACAGTATTGAAAAGGTTTATTTAATGCATTATAATTTTCACACTGAATTTGGAATATGGTGTCAAGGGCGTTACCCTCGAGTGGCTTTACATAACAAATAGTGTTAATTGGACCTAAATTTTTCTCTAAGTGAATACTGGATGTTCCTTGGTACAAAGAAATTTGCTTATATCTATGAGCGGCTTCCATATTTAAATAAACTGTAATCGACTGTTTTTTTTTCGGACCTTCGTAAATTAGCCTGTTTGACGTTCCCACCACCTTTTTATTCACAATCCATGTCCATTTGGTAATTTTTTTCGTGCGACATCCGAGACATTGGCCCTTAAGGTGAATAGGAATTTGATGAGTATACTTATTACCAATGCAGTTGGTCACGCACACAATATTTATATCAATATATCTCCTTGGAAATGATGAAAATAATAGGGTCTGCATAGCAACCGCCGACCGGAGGTAATCATAAGTTGAACGAATGTGTAAAACGAATTTAAGAGTCTGGTTGTTTGCTTGAGTATAAGATGGAATTGCGAAACCCTTGCCTGCAATTAATATCTCATCAATTATTATTAAAAAAACAGACCCTTCAGTTTACTTGTTCCCATATTCAGTTTGCACACTTTCTCCTTATTTTTCGTAGAATCACACGACCATTCGTATAATAGTAACTGCTTAGCGTTCCTTGGTAAGGATAGGTCACGACTGGGGCTCCCATTAACAGAAATAGTTTTCCCCCGAAACACTTTACGATATGGACCACCACGTATGACAGCATTTAAGCGTTGAGGTGCAAGTGAAAGGTAACACTAAAAAAAATTATAAATTAAATATTTAGTTAAAGTGAAATATATTCTCACTCTTGATACAAGTGGTACGCGGCGGCCGACGATTTTCGCATTCATACGCACCACTACCATTCGATTTAAAGGAGACTGATGTCGAACTTTAAGTCGATAACGGCCAATCTTCAGTTCTGGCTTCGAGGTTCCTCCCAGAAAGTCTAATAGATCTACACAACACTTTGTACTATACTTAAAAATAGTTTATTTTATCTTTAACAACTTACGATTTTCCATGCTATCGTGAAGAGTCCAATAGTACTGAATGAAGCTATCCATAGGACATCGGCGGCTAAAAACTGCACGCAGGACAGTTAATTCGGACGTTTCATATTGCATCGGTTGATTTGCATCATTGCATCTGGGAATATTAAATCGAGGTTCACATCGAAGATTTTCTTCTAAGTCAATATAAGTGTAACTGGAGACTCTTCTTTCATTAGCGGACATTCCAATTATGGTAGTGATCGCAGACACATTATGGTATCCATTTATAAAAAAATTAACTCGAGAAACATGGTAGAAACACTCTTGATAAGGAAGATATTTGTCAGTGAATATTTCATAGAAATCAAGAGTTTTTAATAGACTTCTTGTTTGAAACCAAAGAAGTTGTTCGCGTATCTCGCTTGTGTTGGTTTGGAAGTAATCAACTATACGGCGATCATTTATAATAACTTTTGTAGTAAACCATAAGTCTTCTAAAGCTTCTAGTGTTATAATAATACAAGCAGTTCGGTTAACATTAAATCGGCTTATAAAAATATGAAAATTTTCGTAACTATCGCGAGATCTTATGAGTGCTAAGCAAAAAAAAAGTATAAATACTATCGATCTCATTGTTTTGCTTCTGATAATTTTGATGTGTTTGTATTTATGACTATTACTATAATCAATAAGCCTACTAATCACTTCATGTTTTAAAGGCTAAGATAAACTGGGCGTTACGTGTGTCATTCAAACGATTAATTATAATTCTGTTATGCCATCTTTGCTTTGCATGAACCTATTATTATTCTGATTGGGGAACCAGCAATTCGTTCTGTTGTACCCATGGATATTACTTGCTTAAATCGTTTTTGATTATAGCCACCCAAAAGTCTTCCGGCTTGTCGGAGTCCTGGTGCCTCTGCCCAGCTCCATTTTCGTCTCTGTCATTCTTCGTTTCTGAGTTGCAGCTTTATTGCCGTATCTTGCTTGTTCGTCAGCTGTTTCGTTTCCCGCTATGTCCCTGTGGCCCGGGACCCATCTTAGGGTAAGCCTATTGTGTGTCCCAAGTTGGTCAAGCTTGGATCTTAGCTCGAGGACTACTTTAGATGTTATTTTCGACGACTTCGTTCAACGTCGTCCATTCCGTCTTACTGCTCAAATGAACCTTGAAATTTTCTCGAATAAGTAATCGGCTACCACTTCGTCCCTAGGTTGCGTAGTTAGGGGAAGTTCATCTGCCAGAAGTTGGTGGCTTAGGATGTGATTGCTTATAAGCGTTGGAGCCTTATGGTGTGGTAAAGTAGCGTGAGCTCCATTAAGGATTCCAAGGCCATATGCAGGCCATTCTTTGCAGTTTTAACAACTGTCTATGCACGGTTATTAACCGCGCCCTATCCCCTCATGCTATGACTCCGTAGGTTAGCATGGGCCATACTACCATTAGGTATAGCCATCTTATTATCTTTGGTGATGTACCCCATGATTTGCCGGCTATGCTGCGACATGTATGAAGCGCTCTAGAGCACTTTCTACATGGGTGCCAAAGTTTAACTTACTGTCAAACGTGACTCCGAGGATCACATGTGTTGTGGAGCAGCAGTGATCATCACATCATCATCATCCGCGGACTCCCTTAAATTGGCTCTGCGCACAATGTGCTGCCGTTAAAGTCTTTAATTATCAAGGCGAAGTAGCGGCTGTGTATTGTCCACGACTTTTTGTGTGGGCATTAGAAGACTTTAAATGTCTCTTCGAAGAGCTTGGCCCTAAGGTCCTGATTGCTGAACTCTGGAATGCTCAACACCATCTCTGGGGTGCTGCTTTGGACACTCGCCGTGGGATTGCGTGAGAGACTCCAACCTCCAAGTACTTGCCACGGGAGGTGCAACGCACTATTCGTACGGCAATCATAGGCCGACTGTAATGGACTTTGCTGTGTTAGCTGGAATACGTTCTGGTTGTGTTGAGTATAGAATGGCTGTTACTCTAAATGCTCCCAAGGCACGTCTTCTGTCACACAAGGCAAACATCACCCGATTCCAGCAGAAGTTGGAGCAGCTTGTCAACTTGAACATGGAGTTGAGTTCACAGGTTGATATAGACGACGCAGCGGAGTTATTCATACGTAATATTAACGCGGCTGTGGAATACTCCATGCTTGGCCAACTTCCTTGTTCGTTTCCCAGTCCAGCTCAGCCTCTTTTAAAAACTGAGATTTTCGATCTGGTAAGGCATAAGAGAGCACTGTGTCGCCAATTTATGTGCTCACGCAATCCTTTGGACTTTAGGCGCGCTGTGTTCGAGCTGAGAAAGTTGATGTTTGACACTAAGAGCCAATTTTGTCAGTATATGCTCCGCAATGCCGATCCCAATAAGAATCATGGATTCAATTTGTGGAAGGCAACGCGTTGTGTCAACCAGCAGCCACTATGGGACCGGACAACACTTGGTGTCGATCGGATGCAGAGATTGCATCGGCATTAGCGGATGAGCTGTTAGCCCGGCTAACGCCTTTTGCGCTTGCGTCACCCACGATCCTGTTCAACCGATCACACCTATCGCCTCTAGTGAGGTCCGCTTGCAGATTTTGGAAGCGCCATTCCTGGTCATCAGTTTGGCTTTAGGCATCGCCATGGTACACCAGAGCAAGTTCATCGAGTAGTACAGCATGTCCTCGAGGCCTTGGAAAACAGTGCAGCTCTGCCGTCTTCCTGGATGTCCAGCAAGCATTCGTATGGCATGATAGCCTGCTTTTTAAGCTTAAGTCCCTTTTACCATCGGCACAGTATTTACTGCTCAGGTCCTACCTGTGTGGCCGTTCTTTTATGGTTGAAGTTAGGGGCGAGCGATCAAACGTCCGCCGTATCGGAGCGGGTGTACCGCAGATTGTAATCACATTGTACACCGCGGATTTTCCGATTTCAGTAGCCTGTAACACGCTGCTTGCCACATACGCAGATGACACCGTGTTCCTTGCTAACTCCTCCACTGCTTGGAGAGCAGCAGCGGTTACGCAAAGGTTCTTGGATGGTTTTAGTATCTGCCAACCGGTGGAACACCTGCATCAATTAGAACAAGTCTCAGCATTGTACGTTTGCGCTCAGGAGTGGTAACTGTCCTACCGTCCGACTCAACAACACGATTGTACGATTTCGTAAAGATCAGAAAATCGTACGCTTCAGATAGCGCAGAGACTCAATAAATAAATATGCGAGCGGTAAATAATCAGTCTATTGACATTCATTTGGTGAATCTTAGACACGCATTTAGTCAAATTACAGACTAACATTTGAATTTGGTTAACTTCACAACCATTTTTCACATAAAATTCCTAGTTAACTTGGCAACTATGTAATATAGATCGGCAAAGGTACCAAAAAGCGTCAACTGAGATTAAAAAAAATAAATAAATAAAAGGATCATATTCTTGAGGCTACCTGATCAACTTGGCGATCGATACCTACATTAGGCTAAAGGGTACATACATATAACCATCATTCTGTACCAGAATTTACAAAATATATAAATATCTCTTCAATGAAATCATACAAAATAAAAAATATATAGAAAATTAATGTTAAGCAACAAATTCCAATTTATTCCGTAGTATACGTTGACTAATATATTGGTTGTGAATCTAGGCACATCCCGTCGTAGTGACAAATAAAAATACCTCAAACGAGTCAGGTATACTATAAATAAAAAGAAATACAAATAAAAAATGAAAATGGGTTCATCAAAGCTAAACACATTGCATGACAGGCAATTAATTACTGGCGAAGAGAACCAAAATGTAATTCGAAATTACAAAAAGGATTCTGTGGAGCGGAAAGCTAAGCCAGGGTATTTTCAAGAGCGCCTGAAAAGACTATATAATTTTTGGGAGACAATTTCTATTCAAGACAATAATATTCAAAAAATAATACAATTTACAAAAATTTACCGTAGTTATTTTACGAACGAATACTATGCGAAAGAAGAAAAATTAGTAATTGAATATTCAGACAAATTTGAAAGCGAAGCATCCTCATTGGAATTAGAGACTCTATCCTTGACGACTGTGAACGAAGAATTGAAAATTGAGCCAATGATTCGTGAGCAAAATGTATGGCTCGACAGTATGGAGCGCATAATGAACAAAATGACTAATGAGACTCGCCAAGGGTTTCAAAAAGTCATAAGCCAATACTGGAGTGAGATAACAAACATCCACGTCCAAGTGTATAAGAAATTCATCGATCCCAAGAATATTGGATATGATGATAGAAGATATTTGGCTGCTAAAGATGCTGCTATATCAGTATAAACCATAACAAACGAAGAAATGATTCAGCGACCTGCCAATACAAATCAAATACATGCTGCACTACCTCTTCCAAAGGTAGAAATTCCAAAATTTAATGGAGATTATTTAAAGTGGCAGCAATTTCAAGAATTTTAAGAAAATGATTCATGAATCAACATTTTCCGTTGTTCAGAAGATGTGGTATTTAAAGACCAACATCATCGGAGACGCGGAACGTTTAATACGCCATCTGTCCTTAACTGAAGGAAATTGTTTAACAGCATGGAATATGTTGCAAGAGCGTTTTAGCAACAAACGAGTGCTAAGTAACGCATTGATCAATAAGTTATTAGATCAACCATCGACATCAAAAGAGGCTAAGTCCATCAAAAAACATAAATGAAACGTTATCTGCACTAAATAATATTGGAATCGCAACAGAAACCTGCGATCCAATAATTCTGTGCATATTGACCAAGAAGTTAGATCGGCCGACTCATATGTTATAAGTGCAATCTGTTGTAAATTCAAGGCAATTGCAAGAACTAAGTCAGTTGTTGACATTTTTGGAGCAACGATTTTTGGCATTAGAAGTCACGAGCAGTGCTGATAAAAAAATGTTAACACTAAACAAAATATATGCCTTTCAACTGGAGCAGAATACGTTTGTTATTTCTTTGGAAAACCAAACCACGCCATACTCAAGTGAACTGAATTCATTAAAAACACCCCATCAGATAGATTAAATTGGGTTCAAAAACAAAAACTGTGTGTGAAATGATTTCAGCGCGGCCATATCGCATAATCATGCCAAAGAAAATATTGTTTTAAATGCACTAAAAGGCACAACACTCTGTTACATTTGGAAGTCAAACCTGATTTCAAAATAGCAGCATCGGCAAGTGGTGTACAAACAAACTATGTAATCCAAGCCACAGCACGAGTCCTTATTGAATAAAACAGTGGTCAAACAGGAGAATTCAGAGCTCTACTAGACTGCAGCTCGCAGGTCAATGTCATCTCAGAGAGAGTATTAAAAAAGTTGAATCTAAAGCAGCAAAGGTCTGAACTTCAAATCAATGGAATTGGCGGACGAACACAAACATCGAGAGCAAGAGTTAATGTTATGCTTAAGTCACATCATAACAAGTTTAACTCAAGATAAGAAGCTATCGCATTGCCCACTTAATATCTGATCAACCAGCACAGCCAATCGACACATCTCGTTGGAAGTTTCCGGCCGCCATTACTTTGGCGGATCCCACCTTTGAGAAGCCTGGAAGAATTGACATAATTTTAGGAGCAGAATATTATTTGTTCACGTCGTATTTTCATCCTCGGAGTATACGGTCACACTAAAACTTTTTGCAGCGAAAAAATTATTTTATTTTTATTTTATTTTGTTTTTTTTTAAGCGTGTGAGTGTTTTGCGTTACTCTCTCTCGCGATCTAAAACTATCGACGCTGGCGAGCAGTTCTGCTGGTGCATAACTATTTTTGTAATAGGCCCTCACTCAGTGTAATTTGTGCGTGCGCCGCCACCAATGTGTAAGAGTGTGTGCTTGGTGCGCGCAAATTTTGCACCAATATGAGCAACTCACCCCATACCGCCACTCCCGGCGACACGCCTGACACTGCAGCTGCAGTTTCTTGGTGCTCGCCTTCTCTTGCCAGGCAGACCAGTGTACTCCACTATAATCTGCGCTCTCGCTCGGAAAGCAGCAACAACAAAGTGAACAATGCAAGAATTGCAAATGCCAACAACAATTACATCAACAACAATACAAAACAACGCCAACGACAACAACAACACTAACAAAAACACCAAACATTATATATATTGGTGATAGTAACGCCAACAACATTGCCAGCAAAAAAAGAAAAATTGGCACAATCAATGATTACATCGACTTGGACGCAGTGCCATCTACTTCTGCAGGTGCTCGTGCAGCACCACAAGCACTAGAGGACCCGCCGCCAGATTCTGACTCTGACATCGAGTCAGTTGATATGGCAGAGAGAAATACAGTTGTACCTGCGTCCCCAATTTTTCCGCTGATTGTGGACGATGAGGACACAAGTCTGGGCGCTGCCGCTGAGATCCGCGATTCTCTGTCAAATACTTGCACTGCGGAACCACACTGCGGAATCCACTTTTAGCTGAGGGTATCACCAACGTTGTTGGACTGCTGGAAGCATTAAATGCTGTCACGCCGCCTGACACCTTTATGCTTAAATGCAGTGGTGGTGGTACTGTGAGAGTCATGCCAAATGGTATTGAGTCTTACAGGGTGAAAATGTGGTGGGGTGTCTTCTTCCTTTTCTTCCTTCTTCTTCCAATAAAAAGGCACTTGTTGAGTTTTAGATCGCTTTGGATATTTATTTCACTTAGAAAATATTCACTACTTCTTGTCTTTGTGGTTGTATTAAAATTAAATTTATGTTAACATTCTAATATGTGTGTAATTTATAACAGCGCTGAGTGCGCTGAGAGCAGGTTGCGTTGCAAAGAGAGAGGATGTGGATCGTAGGTTATGTTAAGCCAAAATGACATCAGCTGATAAAGCCTGGCTTAACATAACAAACCTAAACATTCTCCCCCCTTGCAATGCGCAGCATTGGAAATGAAAATAAGAAAAAAAGGATATATTGCCTTAAGATTGGCAATTGCCGGTCAGCATCTAGCCAAACTCAGTGTTTTGGGCGACAGGAAGGCCGCCCTGACACGGCTCCAAGGATTAGCGAGCCTCGTCAGCCAAGACAACATTGGAAAACTTCTTCTGAAGAAGCCTTGCTGACGGCTCGGAAAGGGTTACGGCGGTGGTTGTTGCTGGTGGCACATGATGCCACATTGTTCTCCGTTTTGAGCGGCGTATTCCATTTGCTATTAAAATCATAATACGTATTTTGCTGCTGCTGCTGTTGTTGCTGATGGTGCTGCGATTCTTGTGGATTTTTGGCTGCGGTGCAAATTGTTTGCCGACTATTGCACTTGGATATAAGGGAAGTCCTGGGGTTGTTCAGCGACTGAGCTTTGGAATTCAGGAACCTCCTGAATTGTGGCTGTTGGTACCGAGACGGGCACGAAGAGAGCACTTGGTAGAGTGGCTGACGCACAGATCTCCGTCGCTGCTTAGTAGTAGGGAACAGATTATTCTAGGACGGGAAGTCCTAATCGTTTTTTCATTGCTTTCGATTTTTAATTGCTTCATTATAGCACATAATTTATTGCTTTTGGGTGGGGGAGTGACAGGTGTGTGACCTTTTTTAGAAAAATGTGTGGTTTTGTATCACGTGCGTGACATTTATGATCGAAGGGTCTAGATTTATTTACTCGCGCACTTGTGTGTGCGTACGTTCTTGTGTTTTTTAAGGAGG